>JAODFY010285467.1:0-14149 GCA_027580055.1 Paracaudina chilensis
TAAGAATCAGTGTCAATTGCAACTAACTTGTTGACAGACTTATAGATCAAAGTCAATCTTTGGGCAGCTCTCCTATGAAGTGCATACACAACGTACTGTGTTGTTGACAAAGCACGTGTTTAAATGTTAAACCCATAAGCGCGCACTTCATAATAAAGTGTTTATTACAAAAACACAGTTATTTAACATGTCTTCACGCCTTGCACCATCTAACACAAAAGTATGTATAATATAACACGTATTCAAAATGCACGCTCAAGGTCATGCTGCACCTCCGTCGCAGGTTTTAAAAAAAAACAAGAACCCAAGAAAATCAAGAGGGACGGGGGAACTTTATTATTCTTTAGATTCCATTTGGGTGGGGATATTAGGGCCCCAAAGAGTAGTCAATAGCCTATGCAATAATATAAGAAAATTCCCGGAAAACTCAAGTGGGAAGCGGACTAAACCCCGAACCACCCCTGGAATCCGCCATTGCATAAACGATCATTATTTCACCGAATTACGAACGTTATTATAGTTACCGGTACATCTTAAAAAATAAATGATTTATGTCGCATCCATATATCCTACCGTTGGATCGGTATGCAAAAACGTGGTGTAGGCCGGGTTTTGGGTAGACACAAGTAGTGTCTATAAGTTTGGGCTGAAATTGTGACTGCTAGTTTCAAACTGCGGTCGCTTCAACGCAGTGAGTTAGCATGTACTATAAGTTCCCTCGTTCCTTAGTTCTGAGTTGATAACTCGTTAATTTTGATCGAGATGGATAAAAGGAGCAGAAGATCTTTCCCGACCCCTTTCGGGATGCCCACTGGTCACAAATATAACACAACTTCTCTACTTGGCGTCGATACCGACTCCAGTAAAAATTTTCCCTCATACGATTAAGCGTTTTCTTGCCATAATGTGACCGGAGAGACTGTGGCTATGAGCAAGATAATTCTTCAAGGCCGGGCTACTAGTTGTTAACTTGTTATTTGTGGCCGATTCGGTCTGGAATGTTGCATGTATTTTATCACTGGTCCATCGGTGAAACCAAGTACTGAAC
This sequence comes from Paracaudina chilensis, assembly GCA_027580055.1. Classification (NCBI taxonomy): domain Eukaryota; kingdom Metazoa; phylum Echinodermata; class Holothuroidea; order Molpadida; family Caudinidae; genus Paracaudina; species Paracaudina chilensis. Next base: position 1,049 of record JAODFY010285467.1, read on the forward strand.
TTTTCTGGAGGGTTTTCTTTATTTCTTTATTATCTTTATCGGCTCTCCGGTGGTACAACTACGGTTCTGACCAGGACAATCTACACCCATCAAGTTCTTCCTTAATGGTGTCCTGTTTTCTCCCCCTTCAGTGTCGATATCCGCAACCCAAACGTCGTGTACCGTATCAAGTTCACCCACATTCACCCGGGATTTACCGCGTCATTGTTAGCTCTAACAAACCGTTGTTCGAGCGCATGCCGCCATACACCACTGACTGAAAACGCGCCTTTTGCTTTCTATCAAGATCCAAACGACTACCAGACTACTCCACATTACTGGGGTGGTTCTTTCGGCTGGAACTAGCCAATTTGATCTCCCTCGTTGATCAGAGCTGCAGCCACGCCACTTTCTTCTGGTCTGGGTGGGTCGAAATTTTGTTCACCATTCTTCATCCTCCTCTCTCCGGCATATGTCGCCCATCGTCTTGGCTCTGAAAGAGGGTCGAATTATGCAAAATTTTGCCTGTTTTCGTCCGGTAGCGGCCATGCCTCGCGATCATTCGCCGCCGTATCTTCAAACGGCTTGGTACTAGACATCATAGTTCGTTCACATCAACAGAATGGCACTGAAATCCCAACGCTGCCACCAATGTAACGCCGCCTTCTACTACTGGTGTGGAGCAACTGAACACCTCGGGTAGATGTCGGGTAACATGACACGCGGAGACGGTAGGGGAGAAATAGACAACAAATGAGGAAAGACACTGTCAACAAGATATATGTTTACATGCGTTTATTCACAACTATTTACATGAGAGGGGGTTCCAGGTGCCGTACTTAGGCATATACACTATTTACATACAACGGATTGCGCAGAACTGTAGGCCGGCGCATGGTTTAATTTGCACCCATGTCTGACTTACACTAGAAGGCAGTGCCCCTCTTTGATTAGCGGCGCAACCAGACATCGGCCCAATTGACTAGCGGCGCAATCAGACAGCCGCCCACTATGGCACACTCAAGACAGCGCCCCCCTTCACTCGCGGCGCAATCAGTCCGTCTGTCTGTCATATTGCCTGCACTAGTTTCAGCATCTAACACAAAGCGTCAGCGCTTGTTATTATTTTTATCGTCGGATTTTGCAAAATCTGCCATGTTATTAAGCCTGCAACCTACTTTTAAAGAGATATATACTTCCGTACATATAACGTGGAAACAACAGTGAATGTTAACAGAAAACTTTATCCAATCATCGATAATTGCCCACCATTTCGGGCCAATCAAATATCCACGACAATCAATCTACCACCCCCTCCTATCGCAAATTGGCAAATTAAAGCTGCTTATCGGCAACGGAAATATGAATACATTTACGAAGCAGTTAAATGCAATACGACAGTAGCAATGAATGCTTATACAATATCTAGCCTATGAACTATTCATTTTAACAACTGTATAACACTCATTATGGAACATTCCAGCTTTGAAGCACGTTTACGATGTTTTGTGTGTCGACAAATCATATACATAAGCCGGTCACAATATTCCTTAAACAACACCGGTACATATCAATTTGAAAACAGCCAGGGAGATTTACGAAACGTTTACGTAATTCCAGTTAGTATGGAGGTAAAAAAGAATGAGAGTACACATGTGCTAATGTAACGCCGTGACACATTGACATCATTGAATAAACATATGCCTATCCAATTCCACAATCGTCCCACATGCCAATTCATAGGTGTACTAAATGAGACTATAAAAGCGGAGTCCATAAATTATTCATCTACTCAGTGACAAACTCCATTCAACATGATGATATGATCCCCATAATCTGATCAAACGTTTAATCTTTTTGCTATAAACCTGCCTATGCCCGCAAGAGTATCACTTAAAGCAACAAGCAGGGTTTACTTTTAACGGTTTTGTCATATTATACCACATCATAATACATATGTAGTGTGGCAATGTATGAGAGAATCATCATTTGCAATCAAACTAGCAGATATTCAAAAAGATGAATAGTGTTTTTATATATACCGCCTCAATTCTCGGGCACAAATTGAAACAAGAGGGCCATCCAAGGAGTTGCTGATCAAATCCTGTGCAATTTCCTGCCCAAATGCCCATAATTTTAGAACATAAAATTAAAATGTAGAAAATGTTTAGTAATTTGACCTCAATTGACCTCCAAATGATCTGCAAAATTTTCGGCACTAGTGTACCAAGTTTCATGTGAATCAAACAATGTTTATTAATTTTACCTCAATTGACCCCTGATGACCTCCAAATAACCGGCACTTCATGTTGACCATAGGTACCAAGTTTAATTTGAATCAGTCAATATTTAGTAATTTGACCTCAATTGAAACATGGTTTTTCGAACTGATAAACAGTGTTTTTCGAGAAACCCTGTTTTTAGAGTTTATCGTGATAAATTCAGTTTAGCGAGCGAAAAACAGTTTTTCAAAATCTCGTTTTTCCAATTATTGCACATTAGGCTTGCCATAGACGTGAACATGAAATATGAAATTATGATTTAATATTAACTGATTTTCTTACTCAAATTGATGTGATTAATACAGTAAAATGAATTATTTTAATGAACAATTTATTTTTAATTTTTAATACTTTGTTGAAGAATGACCGTAGGGTAGATTGACCTAGTGTTCATAGCAACCGTATAAAGCTAGCCTAACAGTAACAATATGCTTTGCTATGGATTATAGGCTAAGACCTAACGTTAGGCTTATAACGTCTGTCGTACCGCCAAAATAAAATAAGTGGCCTTTTTGGATATACCGGAGCATTTTATGAAGCAAACGGGAACGGTTCTATTTATTTGATTGCTGCTTACGTTTGGGCCATGTTTAGGCCCTGTCACTAACAAATAATAAATAACGTTGTAGCCTAACATTGGGGTACCGCCTAACGTTAGGCCTGTGCCAATATGAGCTAGCCTACATCTGGAGCCTTATGTGATTGGTATTTTCCATGGAGTGATGCTCGTTAATGCTCTGTCACATCTGTAAAGACAATGATTAAAAATGGATTGTGGTAGGCTAGCACGAATATTGCAAACGTTACTTTTCTTTCTCTCGAAATCTTTTGATAATTACCTGGATCTGGGTGAAGTTAAGTGGATTTGTTTCCAACTATACAATACTTAGGACTAGGCCCTATGTCCAATGTGATCTTTGTGGAAGACGAACACATTTTTAGTAAGTTTACGCTGCCCTACTCTCACTCGGACAATATTTACTTCTAAAGTTCTACGTTAATAGTAGCCTAGGCCTACATCGTAACGTGATAAGGCCGCCATGAGCCAATACGTCTGAAAATGGACGAAGAGGATAAATTCGCAAAGTACAAAGTATTTCCGAATGGGTTAGGCCTACATGTTTCAGTAATAGGTGAAACTGAATTTGGAGATAGACAAATCCTTTCTTTCAGTTCATCCTGTTTCCCTTTAACTTCCAGACGATTATCAAAATGGGCGCAAACACCTGTGGGTACAATTTGGTTTTTACAACCATAATTCTGCTCAGTATCACCTCTGCTATTGAGATCAACTTCCTTCATACCAACGATTTCCACGCCCGATTCGAGCAGTTCAACCTAGACGGCGACACTTGCAACGAAGAAGAAGAACAAAATGGCGCATGTTACGGCGGAGTCGCCCGAATGGTGACGAAGGTAAACCAACTGAGAGCCGAGAACCCGGGTACGATACTGGTGGACGCGGGCGACCAGCTGACGGGGACGAACTGGTATTACCACTACCAAGGAAGGGCCACTGCGTACTTCCTAAACAAGATCGGATTTGATGCAGTGGTATGGACACACAAATTGCTTCACCATAATTTAATGATTGCTGCAGCAGTGCGTGATGTTGGGTGATGATGCTGGGTATATGTGGTTTCGAGCTCGTGATTCAAAGGATCACGGGTCCGAGCCCGGGGTAGGAAATTGCATTTGTGGCAAAACACTTTTCCTCAATTGCCTCTCTATCCACCCAGGTGTATAGTGTGGTGTTGCGAGGTAATTTGTACAGTAGTTCGAGAGTCGTATCGGGACTGTTTCACATCAGTGCAGACTGTTCCATGATAAAAATGTGCGGGTTTGACCCGTTACCAGAGACCAGGACATTTTATGTGCGATGAAGCATGTTGCGTAAAGCGAAATAGACCTTATTTAAATGAAACTTTTGTAATGGAAAATATAAAATGGACTGGGAATTAATTAAGGAGATAAAAAGGTCAGAAATTTGATACGAAAATACATTGAAGAAATGTTTCTATCGCATAAATTTTGGTCCATTTTGTATTCCATGTCGAACGCAAATGGAATATATATGTAGTCAGGGTGGCGCGTGTGTGTGTGGCGTGTATGTGTGACGCTCTGGTTGTAAAGGCGATAAGTGCCTATCCAGGTCAAGTTTATACCATGTATGCATGTTCGCTATTATGAGTACATGATCTCTGTTGTTTGTGAGAGAGGTCAGAGGTAATTTGAGGACAACATAGGTAAAATGCTAACAACCTTGTAACCACGTCAAACATGCTTTGTCAGATCAAGTTCAAACGTATTATATATGTTCATCATAATGAGTACATGGTCGTGGTGCAGGTCAAGGGTCATTTGAGGTAAAATATATATATTAAAATATATAGGTATTTTTTGCTTGTAAACACGATAAGCCAACCATGCCTGGTCCAGCCAAGTTCATAAAGTCTTTTGTAATTGATAGGCTTAGCTATACTTTTCAAAGATCGCAACCTATACTGTATCAAGATATAGAGAATCGTTGTACAAGGTTGCAAATGACGCTCTACTCAAAAGCCTATTTCCTACTTCCTACGCCTATGGTGAAAGTCCCAAATTTTGGTTGTTGATTTTTTAATTCACATTGCATTTGATTTTTATGGCCAAATACGTGAAGTCGTCAGCTCTTGGTTATTCTTCATAATTTTCATATTTTTTTTTAACCCATTTTAAACGGTATGCCATTTTTTTTGGGGGGGGTGGAGGATATTCTATTTCTATAGGTAATATATATTTCAAGGGAAAAAAAACACCAATTAAGTTATGTGCATCTGCGATGTCACGAATGTTGTCAGATGTTTCAAGAGAATTCCAGAGAATGGAACTAATATTTCTTTCTTCGTATTTAGGCTATCAGCAACCATGAGTTTGATGGCGGAATCAGCACCCTCGTCAGTTATTTGCAACAAATCACCTTTCCCGTCGTATCGTGCAATATCGACACCTCTCAGGAACCGACGCTACAAGAGCTGTTCACCAAAAGTACAACCATCAGGGTTCAAGGGTCAAACTTCGGGATTGTTGGTTTCACGACGTCTCGTGCGAATCTGCTGTCTAATACAGGTAAATAACGTATTGAATCATGGTGTCATACTGTCATGACACTGGGTCGATCTAAGCACCATACAGAAACCGTCAGGGTTCAAGGATGAACCTTCGGGATTGTTGGTTTTCACGACGTCTTGTGCGAATCTGCCGTCTAGTACAGGTAAATAACGTAAATCTGCTGCATCGAACAGGTAAACAGAGTACCATTATCCATCGATTTGTTGCAAAATGACAATTATGCCATTTATATTTCGTCATTTTAACATCTCCACCGTATGACAATTTAGCGATTAAATGCTAAATGAATTTATCTTTGTAACAGGTAATGTGCGTTTTGATGATGAGGTCGAGTCGGTCCGGTTAGAGGTCAACAAACTTTTGGCCAGTGGCGTGGATAAGATCATTGTGATTGGTAGTGCCGACTACACCATCGGTCTCCGGATAGCCAATGAGGTCCGAGGGGTGGATATAGTCGCCGGGGCTGATCCGCTCACTCTGAGGACTCGAGGTGAATATACGCATGCGTATACAACATATCCAGTCCTATACCAACCTGCAAAGGCATGGCGTCGCCAGTGGCGGAATCTGGTGTGGTGTGGGTGGTCTGCGGTTGAGGGTTCTCACGTGCCCTCAATATGTTTGTGCCATTCAAATGGTATTTGTGAATTGATACAAATGGAATTCTGGAAATATTTCGTCCTTTCTGGAAATGTGCCAGAAAATACTTTTTAATGTTTTTCACCGTTATCCAGAAATGACAAATTATTTCCCACTGCATGCAGTCACGCCCGCAGTTGGTTGTTTGGCTATGTTTTCCCAACACATCCTGATGTAACGTAACCCCTGAAAGGATTTCCCGGGCCCGCTAGCTGGCGGAAACCCCGGTCAGTAGCACACAGACGAGCCGCGCGTCGTATACCTGGCGGACATACTGCAGAAAACAGGTCAGTAACGGGTCTGGAAAGACGGATTGCTCTACGTTTTAACAGTTATCCAGAAATGACAACGTATTTCCCACTGCGTTCTCTTCTGAAATGTCTGGCGACGAAACTGAGCAAAATTAACAAAAAGAGGGAAATCCATGAAGTTGCATATCGCATCGCATTGTAATTTATATAAATTTACATTTACTAATTGTCGTTGTAAGAAAAACACAAAAAACAATAAAGCAGTCATATATCAAGTAAACTGACAAAAACTGGCTAAAAAGAACTTTTTAACACAAAATTTATGGAATTACTTTTTTTTTTCAAAACTGTTTTTTCATAGTAATCTTGCATTTCACATTTTTTTTTAACCTATGATGGGAATTTTGGTTACCTTAATTTTAGTATTCATTGCCATTGTGTTCATAAATTGCATTTTCAGCCAAAATATTGCCTATACCTAGGTATTTCGGTGTCATTTCTCAGTGTTCCATACGATTGGGCACCTTCTTCGTAAATGTGAAAGTCATACTATACCGGTACCATGAAAAATTTTCAAATATGCCCTTGTTTAATTTTTCTCTTTTAGTAAAAAATTGTGTTCTCCACCAAATGTGCCATGTCATGGAACGTATATCTGTAACAGCCAAAAGTTGATCCAGTATTTTTCCTATTTTCCAGCAAAAAAATGCATTTCCACATAAAAGCTGCTTTTTAAACCAAAATTAAATTAACCCTGCCTATATATTTTGTTAACATTTACCAATGCTCCTTGCCATTACGACCATATGACCAATGAAAGGCACTAAAGTACTGGGAACCCCCAGCCCATAGGGTGACTTTACCATAATTAGGATACCCCTGACTGGTCGCTATTGACTCACCGTCTTCGCGGCAACCGTTCTCCCATTGTTACAGGGTGTCACATCGCCAACAGCAAACTGACTATAATACATTATCTGTCCCTACGGGGCTGATGAGATTAAAGTAACCATTGAGGTGCTAAACGGTCATTTTCCCGTTCTATAGGCATTAACGACACTTCAACGGTGTAAAATTTAACACCGCATGCAACATGTTTTTCAGGAAAGTAGAGAAAGAGTTCAAAAACCGAAGATTTGCATTTGTAAAATGGGATATAGCAAGTAGGCCGACAACGTTCTTACATTGAATCACACACCGTGTGCGAACAGCACCCTTTTGAGTTAAAAAAATCCATTATGATATCTCCATATCTGATCAAACGCTGCCTATGCCCGCAAGAGTATCACTTAAAGCAACACACAGGGCTTGTTTTTAACGGCTTTGTATAATTATACCACATCATAATGCAAATATAATGTGACAATGTATGATTCATACTTTGCAACAAAACACTGATATTCTCCAAAAAGATGAATAATGTATAGATCGTATGTCTAGTTCGGCGAAATGTTCGGTGATAAAATACAAATATATAAATACAAATATGTGTAGTGTCGTACTGATTTTGGGAACGGATATATATCATGAGGTCGGTAGTATAACATTGTATATGGTTTCAACCGGCACAGTGACATATACCACGGTGGGCATTAATGCCTAACGAAACACCCTCTACTCCTTTCCGTCATGCTGAACACCATGCAGCAAGAAGTTCCATTTTGAGTCTTGACACGACTCTGTCTGGAACTCCCAACCTTCCATGAAGCTGCTAAGCGCATGTATACGAACCACTAGGCCCGGCAGTCAGTATTCTCGGTATGGGAAGACTGATTATTTCACACACATTGTCAAACCTGGGACCCCACTACAAAGTCTTCTACCATAACTGCGGTTCAACTTCTATTATACTCTACTTGTTGTCTGGCACCTTCATACAACATTGTTTTCCAAAGCTTTCCTAAGCCAACAAAGCTGTCATTGTTTGCTGACCACCATCAATGAAGGTCTGACATTGGAAGTGTTAAAGAGTTGTACAGGCCAAACTAGGCAATTGATTGGCTTTAAATCTCCTGGAGTAAACTTAAACTGTCAAGGAGTGAAAAATGTTAATTGAAAATTCAAACAGTTCGGATAACTTTTAAGAATGACAGATGTTTCCTCATGAGCGTGTTACAGTCTATAGACAACTATAAGTAGCGAATCGATGAAAGGGCTGTAGTGAGCAAACATTTGGCTATTTATGTATATTTATACATGTCATTATTCTTTTAATAGTTGATTTGCCCAACCCAATATTACAAGACAATCGGTAGCGGGTCGCCTAAAGGGGCAGCGTGAGACAGCGTGTTACAAGCAGTCTATACCGATAATACAGATGCCAGATTGCAGGAAAGCCCAATATACAAAATAATTTATGCCCGTGTTACAAACAGTCTACAGCTAATTAAAAGGCTGATTAAAGGGGCATAAAGGGGCATAAACATGTATTATGATAATTAAAGGCGTTGCTTGAAACTATTAACCTTACTATTTGATTTTATTAGGAAGGCCCAACCCATCATTGCAAAACAATACATGTTTCACAGCTACAAAGGAATCTACAGCTGAGAAACGGTCATAATTAATTGAACGTATATAGTGAAGAAATTTATGAAGATGGTTTCAATGTGTTGTCACATCACTAAAGGAAACTGCTGTATCTCATCGCCCCGCGGCTAATTAGATATTGTAATTGATTGGTATTAAACCTATAAACACTATTGCCTATCACCATGTCAACGGTTGCAATGGAAATGGTCGGTGTAGGTGAGTAGCGACCATCTATGGTGAAGTGTCTATGGGTACCAGGGGGTTCAGTAAGGGGGATACACCCAAAATACTGTCCGTGTGTGCACATTTTTGTGTGTGTGTGTGTGTGTGTGGACATGTTTTGCAGCAGGTCCGAGGACTTGAGCAAAGGAATTTCAGGTCCTCGGAAGAAAAATTCAATAGGAACAAAATGTCATCGGACGTTCGAACAATGGTTAGGGTATTGTCAATGTTAGGGTAAGAACAAAGGAAATTTCCATGGAGTACTCTGACTTAATGTAAAACCCACCGTGTGTGTATGTGCGTGCGTGTGTGCGAGGGTTTTTCAGATATATCTCAAAACCCGAATGGCCGATTACCTTCAAATTCGGTACAAAAACTAGATCAATATGATGATTTTTGGACAAAGATAAATATTCTTTTAATATTTTTTTATTTCAATTTTAGGGTACAGTTATTTGGACATAAAACAAAAATCTTATGGCCGATTTACTTCAATTTCGGTAAATCAGTAAGCCAGGACATAAGCTAGCATCACAATTGAACAAATTCATTAAGATAATAAAAATAATAAAAAATATTTATCTTTTTGGTAAATTAACTTTGGGACCCAAAATTTTTTGAGCTTAGCCACAAACCCGAATGAACGATTAATTTCAAACATGGCCAAAAAGGTGAATCTTGAACACATTTATTGGAAATGATAAAAAAACAAATAATTGTGGTAAAAATCATATTTTTGGTAAATTTTGGCTAACAAATGTATTATTGAGCACAAAACCGTATGAACGATTATTTTTGAACTTGGTAAAAGGTGAATCTTGACCAAAATTCACATAATTTCAAACATTTTTAGCGGAAATTATCAGAAAATGTAATGTTTGGGGGAAAATATGTATTTTTTTCAATTTTTCGAATATTTTGAAGGTCATATGGAGGTCCTCAGGGGTCAATTGAGGTCAAATTACTTAACATTGTTTGATTTACACGAAACTTGGTACATATGGTCATCATTTAGTGCCGAATATTTTGAAGGTCATTTGGAGGTCATCAGGGGTCAATTTAGGTCAAATTACTAAAATTGTTTGATTCACATGAAACTTGGTACATATGGTCATCATTTATAGCAGTGAAAGGTCATCAGGGGACATTTAAGGTCACATTATCAAACTGCTTTGTATTCACATGTAGCTTGGCACACGTAGTCACCATATTTCATTGGGTCAATAATTAGCATATATTGATGCAATCTACATTATTATTATTTTGTCCCTTCACATAAGGCTATTTGATTAAAAAGCTACATAACTTTGCCAAGTTTCTACACTTTAATTTTATGGTCTAAAATTATGGGGAATTTGTGCAGACGGACATTGCATAATATGATTTGGCGATGAGATCAGCAATTCCGTGGGTTGCCCTCTTGTTATTTTATTTGCAGGAAAACCCAGCCCAGATGATGACCAGGTTCATGGGCACAACTACCCTACCGTGGTCCACCCGGAGCGCACAGATGACACGGTCCTGGTGCTACAGGTTCAGATATTCTTCAAATTCCTCGGTCACCTCAAGGTCACATTTGATGACAACGGGAAGATAATTCATTACAGCGGTAAACCCATAGCCCTGGACTCCTCGGTCGAACAAGGTAATACATACCACAAATCCCCCCCCCCCCCTCCGTCTATACATAAAAGATATTGTCCTTACCATTATTGTAAACAGTGTGACGGTATATAGGTGATACATCGAAGCCCCCCCCCCCTCCACGAGCGAGTTATCCAGGTACATAGCGGGTCCTGAATAAATCAAGGGCCATCGTTGGGTTACGTCACATCGGAATTTGTACATAAATAGCCAAGCAATATTCAGCGGGCTTAAAATGCAGTGTTATCTTGTAATTTCTGGATAACGGACTGAATGAAAACGTAAATAAAGCGCCTCTCGTGAATAATTACCGAGTAAAATCTTTGCTACAGAAAATTGTATCAACTACTGTTATAAACATTTTCAAGCTGGCATTAGGAAAGATAACCACATTTCAAGATTTTTACGTTATACCCCGCCTGCCTTAATATTCATACAATCCGCACCACAAGGATGATCTAATACCAACAGATAACTCGCGGACACGATATCTCTCGTTAAGCATGAGGGATCGATATCAAACTTAGTATACTGTTGATCGTGTAGATATGTTGCCCTAAATATGACAAGGCATCAAGTTGTAGTTCTGGTTTACCGTTATTCGCATACTTATGTTTCTCTCCCTATCGACAGATCCTGAAACACTTGCAGAGATCAAAGAATGGGCAAAGCCAATCGAAATAATGGAGACGAATTTCATAGGAGAGACATACGTCAGGCTAGAGGGAGACTCCGCCGTATGCCGCCTCAAAGAATGTAACCTTGGTAACCTCATCACAGACTCCATGGTGGCAGCCCACGCCACAAGCCAAGGTGAAAACGGTTGGACCGACGTAAGCATCGCCATTTTGAGTTCTGGCGGCATCCGGGATTCCATCGAGCCAGGTACGTAACTTCTACGGTTTAATGATTTCATGTGCGCAGCACATAGTGAAATCTTTGTTGAGACAATCGACAATCGCATATAGCTACATCGTTACGTAGCTTACCAAAAAAATGAAAAATAATAGTAAAATACTGGATAAAAGTTTTTCAATGTTACTTATATATTGAGAGGAATATGTCCTCTAAATATAATCTACATTAATTTTATGAAGATAGAAAGCTTTCACCAACAAAGTGTCACTTTATTCTCAATCGACCTGTGACCACATCGTATTATGTCTAATCAGGGAACGGCTGATTAGCCTGCCTGGAAGGCTGAGTTTATAACGCGTAATTACCGTTAACTTACCCCACAAACACCACCTTGCATTGTCTTCATTAACGTGATTTGAGATTTAGTTTCTGACATGTTAGCCCAGTAGGCAGTAGTTGTCACCAAGTTCCAAGTTTCTGGCGACGTATTTCCGCGATAGTTCGGAAACGTTTTTTCAAGTGTTTTGAGGGCTTCTAGTATCGCAGGATGCCTTTCCACGAGGATTGTGTAGTTTACATGTTTCGTGTCATCGTTTTTGGATACCGGTCAGGCTGGTCTCACGACCTGGGATACAACTCCTGGGTAAGAGGATACGACCGGTAGAGCCGCCGAACCTGCGACACCAACGGGTTACGATCCTATCCGACAACTCCACGACGGTGTCATACATCAACCGGCAGGGGGTGTGGGCACGGTGGGAGACGCTCGGTCGGAAAACTTGGGGCTACTCTTGTACTGCGATAGACTACAGATAAACATAGGAGCCTCTAACCTAGCGGGGAACAAAACATCTTTGCGGATGCCTTCTACAGGGGAACGTTCCAGGGCACAAAATGGAACCTGACCCAGCCTTGGGAGGACCACATCTTCCACCTGTTCGGGATCCCCTCGTGGACATGTTCTCCATGGCGAAGAAGGACAGACTACCCACTTTCTGCTTCATAGGTTTACACCCTAAAGCCTGGAGGATAGACACCTTTGCCTTCCTATAGACAGGCCTCCCCGTGTATTCCCTCCCTGGTGCGTGATCCGCAGAGTACTAACGGGGACAGACGCAGAGATGCTCCTCGTAGCGCCATGTTGGCCCAACCAACCGTGGTTCCTGATACTTCTCAGCCTACTAGTGGGCCTTCCGTTCATATTCCCTGACAGCAAGAAGCTCCTAACCCAGGGGGAGAGAGATCTTCCTACCAGTCTTGCAGTGGACAGGAAACACTATTTCCGGATGGATAGTGACCTTCATCAGAAAACATACCAATTAATTGGAGAACGGGTCAGAGCCCACAACGTGCGAGGCGGCAACGCAACCTCCAAACCTGGTTCGATGGGGTTCAGTCAGAGGACATCAATAAGGCGGCAGCATGCATGAATACCGCTTCCTCCTCTTTTGTGTCATGCTACCTGACGGATACAGTGTCTGCGGAAGGGAACCATTGTACAGTATAGAACAGCAGCTCTCGTTTGGCGTAGCGTTGGCCACTGGCGTAGTCAGGATTTTCGTAAGGGGGGGGGGGGCATTCAG
>JAODFY010285578.1:0-14146 GCA_027580055.1 Paracaudina chilensis
AAAACATCTTTACAGGTAACATTAAAACACAAGAATTTATTTTTCAGAGTATATCTGTGTATGGACAAATTGTCCCGTACGTCACATGTCCCGTACGTCACATTTTTTTTTACGCATCTTGTTACTGTACGATAACCACTTGAGACTTTTTGTTGGTATTATGCATCACGATACATAAATGTTGGGGCTATTCATTACTGATATAGGTATGATTGTGGTCCTTTTACTTTCAGAGCGTTTTTAGATTACTTTTAAAAGCGAAAAAACAGCTTTTTTGTTGTCCCATACGTCACAATGCATAATTAAGATATATCCTAATTAAAGTAAGTTTAAAATTTTATTGTTTGTTTTTAATAAAGTGTTAGTTATGACAGTTTTAAAAACACTGAATGATTCAAGAATTTACTTTCTTGTGAACTGGATACACTTGCGAAAAAACAGCTTTTTTGTTGTCCTGTATGTCACAGTGCATAATTAATTAAGATATATCCTAATTAAAGTAAGATATATTAAGATATATCCTAATTAAAGTAAGATATATCCTAATTAAAGTAAGTTTAAAATTGTATTGTTTGTTTTTAATAAAGTGTTAGTTATGACAATTTTAAAAACACTGAATGATTCAAGACATTTACTTTCTTGTGAACTGGATACACTTTTGAATCTATGAAATGTCCCGTACGTCACAGTGCAAACAGCTTGGACTTGCCCATATGTATGTATTCTGTATATGTATTTACTTTGTTATACATACATATTCTGTATATGTATTTACTTTGTTTTACATACATATTTTGTATATGTATTTATTTTGTACATGGCTTAACTTTTTACATGTATTTACTTTGTATATATTAATTTTGTATATTATTTTGTATATCAATATATTTGGTAAATGGATGTACTATGTATATATGGATATATTTTGAAAATCAATCACGACCTGTATCTGAATAAAAACTTACAAAATTGTGCGAAAGATAGGAAAGAAGAAATTCATTAACTTCTTTTGTGAATACTACCTTCCATCTTTCTCCTATCAAGGTATAAAATAACAGCATTTACTGTGTTGAGTATATGAGCGGCCTTCGCATTGTTCCCCCCTTGACGTGTCAATGAATTTTTAAATTCCTTAGTAGTAAATTGAAATAACTCAACAAGGCAACATGCGTGAATCTCAAAATTTTGAGGTCAGGGTTTTGAAATATCCTCTTTTCATCTGTGCCAGTTTAAAGACAATCTACTGCATGACCCTTGACCTTTAACAGGATGTCAATTGTAAAAATTGTATGAATGATGTAGATGCATGAATGATGCAATTTGTCCAGAAGAATACAGGTTCAAGATAACTAGGCCCAAGGCAACTATGGCCCTAAGATAACTAGGCCAAATACAACTATGGCCCTAAGATAACTTGACTCAATACAACAATAGCCATAAGATTAACTAACCCAAAGATAACTAGGCCCAAGGAAACTATAGCCCGAATATGGCTAGCTAGGCCCAAACAAATATAGCCCTAACATAAATAAGCACAAGGCAACTTTATGACATCCAGAACAGAAATAAAAGACATACTTGAATCTGTAGACATGCAAAACAAAACAAAACATGCTTGCACAAATTTAAATAATAACGACGTTTGAAATGCACATCGAACATGCGTGGACAAGTGAAAAAAAAAAAAACAGAACATCTAATCAACGAGCGATGGGCTAATGCGGTAATTATATAAGCTCCCTTTATTCAATGGACTTGTGTTAGACGGGTTAATATATGGAATCTCGATGCGGCTGAAATGGTGAGGAATGAACGGGAGGCCTACCTGGCTGCATCAATTGCACTATGGTCAAGATAGAACAAAGGAAGGCCATTGTAAAGAGACAGGAGGATAAAAATGATGAATGACAAAGAAGAAGAAGAAGAAGAGCCCCCTCTCTACCGGAGAAAACCAAGGGGCAGCAAGAGCGGTATATAGCTTTTTACATGAAATCATCCCGAACCCGAGGCACAATGTCGATTAACATTGATTCAAGAGAGGTGAGTAGCCTTTCACATGAAATCATCCCAAACTCGGGGGGGTCACACCCTCCCTACAGTGGTGCCCGAGAATATTTTTTATAACCCCCGGGCAATTACAATCAATAAAATTTTTAAGTTTTGGAAGTCAGTAAATGAAATGAGGTTTTGCTGGAGTGATAACACCAATCAGAATTTCTCTGTGATGTAGCCCCTTAGTGCTGTAGCTACCTACCATGATTACTACCATGATTAAAACATGCCATTTTAACATTATACTAAGTTAATGCTTTGATAACATATTGCATTTTCTTAAAATGAGTGACAACATTGTATTTTCTTTATTTGGCCTTGCCAGTAGTTATCAGAGACATATCCAGGTGACTGTATATGTACACTTCAGGGTAAAACTAGTCATGAGTCTTAAAGCAACAGCTTCAGTGGAATGATCTGTTTTGTTACAGTGTCACATACTCAGTCGCAATCACATATAGACTGTCACATAGTGTCACATACAGTCTAAGACACATTATATATAATCACACAATCATATATACACCTACAATCATAGTCACATACAATGTCATAGTCTCATACAGTCAGTCACATAAAGTCACATCATCCATAACATGCAATCACCCACATTAAGTCGCCCACAGTCACCTATTAGTCACTGTCACATACAGTATGTCACGGTCACATACAGTATGTCACGGTCACATACAATCAGTCGCAAAATGTCACAAAGAAGAAAGGGATAAAGAAAAAAAATATAAATGTGCAGCAATTTATCAATCATGCACCCCCCTATTAAAGAAGATAGGAAAATGAAGCATTATTAATAATATAGGAGTAGATATACATAATTTGCCAGTATCTAATTAAATGAGTAATAACAAACCCAAAGGGTAACGTTTTAGCTTATGTGAAAGAGGATAGCAAGAGTATAACAACATACACAGGATACTGCAATTAGCACCCAAATATCTTGTTCCATTCTCAAGATGACAATATTTGAAAGCTGCTCTATCAGCGATAAGGAGGCAGACTTGCAGTAAGTCTATGATGACATCATAGTACCATTAGGAATCTGCATTTTTTTGTATTTTCTTTATAAAATATTTGTTTTAATCTTTTCAGGGTGGTTCACTCATTTATGCTACTGCTGATACCTGCCAAATGTGATATCAGTTGGGGGTGACTGTGTTGCAAGCAAGGTTGCCATGCTTGAAGTAAGTCTAGGGGCAGCTTGGGGCATGCTTGAAGTAAGTCTATATGATGACATCACAGGACCACTAAGGAGTCTATATTTCCTTTACTTTATGAGATCTATTGGACTTTTATTTTGTTTACATGATATGTATAATTTGTATCATGTGGTGATCTCCACCAAAACAATATATCATATTATATTTCAATATTGTATTTTACACATTATAAATATGAATAAGAAATTGAAGAAATGCTGAAATTGTACCTTCCAAACATTGATATCTCAAAAAGCTAATTGGATGCTGATCCACAGAGTCTTGTGCATATCCTCATTCTAAGATAACCTGCTGGGTTTGTGTCTCCTTTATTTGGATGCTGATTGCAGTGTCTTGTGTATCTTTTTATCCTCTTTCATATGAGCTAAGGTTACCTGTTGGGTTTGTGTCTCCTTTATTTGGAGATTGATTTCAGTGGCTTTCATATCTATTTTATCCTCTTTCATGTAAGCTACGCTTACCTGTTTGTGTCACTAATTCCCATGGTTGTATGTATATAGTGCAGTTCACGTGTGGCTCAATGCATTCACACCCATTACCCCTGGTCATTGGTATAAATCACACATACATGAGTCTGATTTGTCTGATTCTGACCCACACACGCGCGAGTACAAGCTGGCAGCCGAGATCAGTGCCTAAAGCTAATTAGACGAGTTACATCTTGGGTACCCATTTTCACCATGGGATAAAGTGCCATGCTTAAAGTCACCACGTACGGACCAGACTGGGATATTACTCTCCCTAAAATCCTAGTATATCAGTGAATGAAATAACATATAAAAACATGCATTTGATGTCTTGTTATGGCTGCATTGGTGTTTAAGAAACAAACAAATTGATTAAAATCTTCTTTTCACATTACAGCAGCCTGTCAGCCAGCCCAAATCCCATTGGAGGAGTTTCACCTGTTCCAGTGAGTATTATCTTTTCAATATATCATACATTTAACATTTAACATGAGAGCTTCAATACAAATTAAATTCTTAAATATGTGTTACATAATGTCTTACATAACAAACATGTGCTACATGGTAGCTTCAATATAATTACAGTTCTAAAATATGTGTTACATAGCATGTGTTACATGGTAGCTTCAATACAATTAAAATTCTGAAATATTTAAAGACATAACATGAGCCACATGTTCACTCAACTAAAATTAAAATATGCGTTACTTATATTGTCTTACATAACAGCTAGGTCCTGCTTTATGGTAAAGTAATTCAACAGCATTTTGCCAAGGTGCTAACAGGGTTGAAACCAATATTTTTTTTAAATTTAATCTAGATTCATTGCCTTGAGAATATCCACCACATCCTGCCCCCTTAACCCCAATTAACACAAAGTAATGAGCTATAAATTAGGGAGCATACAAATAATGATCTCTTGGGTTATGCTTAGGCACAGGCGCTTACAGCTTGGCTGCTTTATACTACACAGTATATAATAAAACGTAGCTAGGACACATAGGGAAAGTTCCCGATGTATGAAAGCCAAAATGATGCTGGTATCTCCTGAAAGTTCTCGGTATGATTTATAATCAGTGATAGGTTTATTTGGTCTGTTGGACCCAAATCTGATGATATATTCTACAATTCCAATTGTGGCACCCCGACCCTCTCTCAGGGTGTTGCCATTGTGAAATATACCTACCTAATTAATGAATGATATTGATATTTGGCGGTATATATATATATATATATATATACATATATTATTATATATATTACTGTATTTGGTGTATCAATTAACTGATCGGTAAAATTTCAATCCAGTTGGACTCAGCCAGTCTAACAAACCTCAGTTCCTTTCATGTTTAAATTTTTTAAACTGAATTTAGGAGACTCTAGGATGGGATTCCTGGTTGAGGATTTATGGTCAGCTGAACAATTGGGTTTGCGCTGCTTGCTGATATATATTCACTCTTTCTCCCACTTCAACTTTCTTGAGATCTACCGGATCTCTGTATGTCTTGCCTTACATTCTACTCTGCTATCAACTTGAATGAGTGAAAGCCCATGCCATCTAGCTACATGCAGCGGTTAACTTGCTTATATAAAGACCAAAATATATTGCCTCCATAGAGGGCAGCAGTCTGCCTACAGTCTTAGGCTGCATCATCATTCATACTTCTGGTGGGCGTTTCCCTGTCATTTCAACAATGTGGATACACAGTAAACTGAGGGCAGCAGGCAGAATTGTGAAATGTACTTCATGATCTCATTTTACCTTGTACATCACACAGTCAAGTAGAAATTGTGATAATAGAGGGCAGTATTTTAAAATTGATTTCAGCCCTGATTCTGAATCCTACAAAATTATTTTGTTTTCTTTGTATTTTCACTTAGCTCAAATACATAATATAGTAAAAGTTGAATATATGAAATAAGTAAAATAATGTCAATAACCATAAGAAATAATGTCAATAACCACAAGAACCGGTTGTTAAATTAAGTCATTATTGATTGCATCAGTGACATTAATGAGTTAGTTATATATATATATATATACATAGGTTGTTAGTGGTAATGGGGGGATTTTAATAAAAATTTTGTTCATACTTCCATTTTATTCATGGTACTTCAAGGGGATGCATACATAGCATACACCAGCCCAACTAAAACTACATGGCCGCGTCAAAATTTCAATGCAAGTGACTGACATTTATGGTTTGGATGTAATTTTGTAAACTAAAATACATTGATCGTAGGCAACTTAACTCATCAACCCATAAATGTTAGCTGAGGGATAAATTGGCCAGGCCAGGTTGGATTTTGGGGCATACTTAGTATGTAGGATATTCATGCTCATATTCATATTGATTTGATGAAGGTCAACAGAGGTGTCAAACACAGAAAATCCTGTAATTGGATTAAAATCATACATATTCATACAATTCAGCATTTTGCTGCAAGTTTTTGATATGATATATGAGAAAAAATATGTCAAACATAAAAAAAAAACAGGCCAATGACCTGGTTTGTACTTGGTGTTCTTGGTGTGTACTAAGGTGATGTCTGTGCCTCAACCTAATCCTGGAAATTTATTTCAACAGTGTTGGTTGTTAGTCTCCATTGGTGTATGTTCAATTGTATTTCCCATAAATATATCTATTTTGATGATGGTATCACCCAATTTGGCAAATGTGAAATCTGTTCTTATGTTTATGTGATTTTATACAAGTTTTAAAATTTGAACATTGGTGTTCATATTACCATTGAGTTCAAACAAGGTTTATTAAAATATTTAGTGAAACTGCAAGAAATTAATGATTGTACTTTAATTATATATATATATATGTATATATATATATGTAATTATTCAACTGTTTTGGATTTACTAAAAGACACAAATTCTTCCATGTGCAGTGTCCAATAAAATATCTGCAAACCGGAATGATTTAAGATGAAGCAGTCATTTTTATTTTTTTTTATTTTTAGCAGAGTGATCCACCACTTGGAGAAAATGGAATGTCTGTGGAACCCAAGAAGGTGGGATTGGAAGAAGAAATGGCCGAGTTTGAGAAACTGCTTCAAATGAGTGCAAAGGAAGACAAAGAAAAACGGAGCAAAAAGAAGAATGATGACGATGAATCAAACAAAAGCCACGAAAAATCTCGGAGGTCTCGGTCAAGCAGCAAGAAGGGAAGGTCAAAATGGTCACAGATAGATGAAGAGAAAACTAATGAGAGTAGCTCCGACAGGGAAAGGTCCAGTGGTCGGAGGAAATCCAAACGGTTCTCAAGCAGGCAGGTTGTTGAAGAACAGGATAAAGTGGAGGAGATTAAAGAACCTCAGATAACGAAAAGCCGTTTCACATCAATCAGAGCTGATAGCCAATCCCAGAACGATTTGTCAGATGCTAGCTCTGAGAAAGCTGGTGCAAAGAAAACAGAGGACAAGAAAGTGAAAAAGACCCCATTTAGCACTAAGGTAAAATTTGAATGGAAAGTCGGGGTTAAGAGGTCCTTAGTCAGCACTGCGATGAAAAAGATGGGAGATGATTCAGACGAGGATGAAAAGAAAGAACCCCAGAAGGAGGAATTGGTTAAAGCAGTGCAAGAGGCAAAAGAGGAGAGTAATAAGGAAATAGAGAAACCATCAGAAATGAAAGTTGAATCAAGTTCAACATTAGAGGGCACTTTGAGAGAGATTAAATCAGACTTTCAGCTGGTGAAAGATGAGACAAGGGGACAGTTGGATTCAGATGAGGAGGAAAGTCTCCTTGAAGATCAAATTTCAAACTTACAGTTGTCTTCATCCTTGAGTCTGGTACCAAGGAAGTTTTTGAGGGGTAAAAAACGGGAGGAACAGGGAAATATAACAAGTGAAAGTGATATGGAAAGCAGCAAACCGACCGAGGAGAGCAACAAGGAGATTGATGAAGATACACCTATGGAAGTAGAGCAGGTTGTGCTGATGGATTTAAGCAGTGATGACGGGAAAGATTCCAGGGAACCTGGTGTCATAATGCATCTCACAGACAATTACAGGGAAGGGAGGGGAGGTAGAAGAAGATCCAGACCCAGAGAAAGTGACTACCGTTTGTCTTTGGAAGAAATCAGAATCAGATGTAAAACTGAACAGCAAAAAAGGGCAGGGATTTCTTCAGATAGTTCTGGAATGGATAAAGGTAAAACGAACGCTCCCAGGAAAAAGTGGAGGAATTTTGTTCGTCATGGCGTACTGAGTGAGCCAAATGCCCCAGAGGAGGAAACGAGTGATAGAGCATCCATTATGGGTGAGGGCTCTAGACAAAATGAAACTAAAGCAAATTCTGAAAACCCCTCTGTTGAACTAGCTGAGAAATTAAAATCTGAAATGTCTGCTGCTTTAAAGAAAAACATTGATAAAGGTGAATCCCAAAACATGACCAAAGGAAAACTCTCACCTGACCCGGATGTTGCTGCTTCATCGAGGGATGAACCTGAGGGTGAATCACGAGAACGGTGGCAGGACAGACTGAAAAAACAGACAGGTTCTGTAGAGAGAAGGATCAGCAGTGATCAGGAAGGATATGAAAGGGAAAAAGAAGGAAAATGTGATGATAAACAAAAAAGGATTGAAATTGATGAGGAACTTCCAAAGGGTAGAAGGAAGCGAAGGAGAAGTTCATCAGAAAGTAAAGATGGTGACTTAGGGGATAAGCATCGATTGAAAGAGAGTCACAGAAGGAGAGGTAGTTCACTTGACATTCTTGATTCTAACGACTTTGACAGGAGAGAAATCAAAGAGAGATTCTCTGACCATAAGAAAAAGAAGGGGAGCTCACATGATAGGGAACATTCAAGAGTCTCAAAGAGGGATGGGAGTCGAGAGAAATCTAGAGAGAGGTCAGATGACCGTAAGACAAGGAGGGAAAGTTCATTGGACAAAGAGAAACTGAAAAAGGACCGAAGACGTGATGGTTCGGAGGAACGTGTTAAAAAGACAAGCAGTTCATTGGAGGGGAAGGATTCTGATGAAGATGAATCAAGATCACGTCGAAAGCACAAAAGAAGAGGAAGCTCCCACGACAAAAGGGAATCCTCCCACGACAAAAGGGAATCCTCCCTCGACAAAAGGGAATCCTCCAGGGAAAAGGGACGACACCGTGGTCGATCATCACCAAGGAGGAGAAAAAGTTCTTCAAGGGACAGGGAATCGGGAGAGGAGCAGGATAAAAGGGGGAGACGGCAAAAGGAAAACGTGAAAAAGGACAAAAAGAAAGAGACAATGGAAGTAGTCGATACCAACGAAAGAGAAGAGAAAACAATAAAAAACTGTGAAAGAAATGACCAAAACCAAGAGGAACCTTTAGAGGAGAAAGTTGAAGAAAAGATTAAGGAACAGCGTGTAGAGGATATCGCTGAAGTTACCAAAGACAAGGAAGTTACAGAAGAAATCATTAGTCACAAAATATGTAACAAAGAACAAGAGGATGTTTTAGTCAAAGAGAGTTTGAATGAAGAATTGTTCATGGATATTCTAGGTGATGAAAGTGTTGTTGATAAACCTGACACTACAGAAACAAATCTTGAAATGATGGATGAGGTTAGCGAGGAAATAACGCAATCCACAACAAAGACTGTCCATGAAACATCCATATCTTCTGGGGTTCCCAAACAGAAAATTGAAAAGGAAGACGCCATTGCTGAGAATGATAAGAACATTCCTGACAGTCCGAAAGGAAAATTTATCAGTAGCTTCGCAACTACTACTACTGAAAGTTGTCAGTCGGTAAATGCTCCCATTTTGAAAACCCCAGTTGCCTTGAAAATAGATTCAAAAATAGGAAAATCAATTGAGAAATCATTCCTTGGTGTTTCTGAAGGCCATGGGGAAACAGTTTTGCGACCAGGCATGAAGCCACAGACAGAATTGGAGTCGCCTCGCTTGGAGGGGCCAGATGAACCTGTCGAAAGTGGTGCTGGTTCCCCCATTGTGGACAGGACAATGAATGTTGGGCTAAGTGATGCTGATGATATACAGGAGGTTGAAATGGACATAAGTGATGACTCTGGGGGTGCATTGATTACCGATGAGAGTTCAAAGGTGGTGTCTCAAGTAGCAGAGGAAACTGACCCAATCCATATAGCAGAGGAAACTTGCCCAATCCATGCAGCAGAATCTCCATTATTGGCATTAGGAAATATGGCTGACCCTATGGTTGGTTCTTCAACAGAAGATGACTGCTCTTATCAAACAGAGAAGATTGTGTCAAAGGAGATGAATGAAGAAAAATCAATTGATGAAGAAAAATCAATTGATGAAGATGACTTACCTATCCCACCACCCCCGCATACCATCCCTACCTCTCAAATTATTCTGATTGAAACGTCTGACAAATATTCTCCTGATAGTCCTACTGAAGATGATCCTCCTGTACCTTTGCAGACTCAAGTGGGTATGAATTTGGGTTCTGTGTCAATGAAAATGAACTACGCTTTTGGCTTTGAGCAATTACTTGATGAGGCTTCACCATCTCCGAAAAGTGGAGTTTCTGAAGAATTTGGATCCAAAGAAGACACGGCTGTATCAGTTAATGATATTAAACAAAGTGATAGTGACAACATAACTGAGATTGGACAGAGTCAAGAAAAGCAACAGGAAGTAGGTCAACCAGGTCAATATTCTAGCCCTAAAGGTCAGGAAGCATTGATGCCACCAGCAGAAAAATGTGATGAAGTGATTGTTGAAGAAAGTCCCGTAATGGTAAAGGAACGTACTCAGGAAGAAATGAAGGAAGTTAGCGAATGTGAACATGAAATGAAGGACGTTGAATGTGAAAAGGAAAAGGTGGTTGAAGAAGTAGAATTGGAAGAATCTGGAGCAAATAAGCAAGATATCCTGGTTAAAAATGAAGATGCTACCAGTTTTCCCTTGGTGACTGAAATTGAAACAGAAAAGATCATATTGGATGATTTTACCCAGGTTAAACAAGGTCTTCCAAATGAGTCAGTTGCCCAAGTAATCAGAGGTGAGACCTTAACAGAGAGTGCCGAGGAAATGAAAGAAATTCAGGGGAATTTACAAGGGGATGATGGTGATGATTTACAAAGTGCTGAGTCATCAGAGGAAGTGAAAGAAAATCAGGGTGATAATGCTGACAGTATACTAAGCGGAATTCAGTCCCCTCTAAAAGTTGACCTGCCTTTTGGTGAGAGACCAAAGAATGAGGTGATTATGGAGGGTGACGATGGAGAGAAAGTGAATTCCAAAGAGATAGTTCAGGAAGTCCAAGGAGAGGCAGAGGAGGTCACTGAGGGGGTGGAAATGGATTTCATGACTGCAGTTGAGGAAGTGCAAGAAAAGGGACAAGAACTCACTGAGGGGGTGGAAATGGATGTCATGGAGTCCGTCCTTGGGGTCCAGGAAAAGGGACAGGAACTCAGCGAGGGTGTGAAGGAAAAGGAGGATAAAGTACCAGATGAAGATGCTTCTGAAGAACCAAATACTTGTATGCTTGAAGAGAAGCCGCAACAATCAGAATTGGGGGAAGTGGCTGCTCATGATTGCCCACCAGAGTTACAAAAGGTTTCAGAAAGTATGGCAGTGGCAAGCATTGACATCCCGTTATTGGAGTCAGTGCCAGAACTTGATAAAGTTACTGATGTTTTGAAAACAGATGAGGAAGAAGAGATGGAAGCAAGAGATGCTTCCGCAGACAGTGGTGGAATGATTGAACATCCTAAAGAGGTTGATGAAAAGAAGGAAGAGGAAAAGAGAGATGCAGAAGGAGCAGATGCAAAATTGGCAGAGGATGCTTCAAAGAGTACTTCGGATGACACTGAGATGGACAGTGGTGAGAAAGATGAGGAACCAAACATGGGTACATCAACAGGAGCAACCCAACCAAAAGAAACGTCAGATATGTCAAATGACAAGGAGGTTAAGACCATTCCAAATGAGACCCAACCACCAGCTAGTTTAGAACCTGGAGAAATTATTGAAGGTGAAAAGGAACAAAAGGTGAAAGATGCCAGGACACACGAAGATAGAGAGAGAGACGACCGACGACAGCGGGACAGAGATCGGCGAGAAAGGAGGAGTGAACGAGAACGAGAAAGGGAAAACGAACGGAAAGCAAAATATTCAGAGTGGGGAATTGTCTCTAAGGAGAACTACCCACCCTTTGAGAAACTGGATGAGAACTACTACTTAACAGAGAGGTGAGTGGAGTGTGTCATAAATTCAACTATTACTATATTGGTTCCAATAAATAAATATCTGGACATTAACATAAAGCAAGAAATTTGTACTGTAAAAAGCAACAAATCCTACAACCATCTTCATTTCCTGTTCTGTTCCTGTGATGAAATCTGAAGCTTAGGGGTACCTGGGTAAAGTCGTAACTGCTAATTCGGTGATATGAAAGATTAACAATTTAAAGTGGAAGTTGTAGTTTTTATGAAATTTTGAATCGTTCTGAAAGTGGAACAAGATAGGGGAGTTGGATTTTTTAAACATTTTTACATATTTTGGGGGGATTTTTAAGTTTCCCTTGTATTTGTTTTTTTTATTTGAATAATCCAGGCATTGCATATCTCTTCTGATACACTGTTTGCAAAATGTAAATAGTTCACCATTGGTTGTGATTTTTCATAGCCCAATACTTCATGACCTGACCAATGTAGCCATATACTTTATTTTGAGCACTCATTCTCTCTTTCAGGAAAAAGTCCAAGGCGGTTAAGGAAGCCAAGAGGATGGTGTGTGACTGTGTGACGTCGCGAGACGAACGTTCTAAGGGTATCCTGGCCTGTGGCGAAAACTGTCTCAACAGACTGCTGATGATAGAGTGGTAAGCATCAATGAAGCGTGACTGAAATCGAAGCAAGATTAAAATTTAGCATTGATGAATTAATTGCTCAAAATTGAGGTCACCAAAAATAAGCATGACAAAAATGTCATGCTTAAGTCCAGCTATAATTGATGCCAAGTGTAATTCATAACCTTTATTTGTTTCCTGCATTCTGATTAGTTTAAAAAAAAAACATTCGAGACCGGTTTCTAATCCCATTCGAAGGTACCATCATCTGCATATTCATGCTAGTGGAATTTATTTAAATACATAAAATATTTAAAAACGAGGGTCATCAATTTGATTTAAGACCTGATGACGTCGTCTAGGAGGGTAGCTGCCATCGGCTATCCACTCGGGTCGTTCAGCCTCCTCGATGACGTCATCATTGATCGATCTTAAATCAAATTTATGACCCCTCGTATTTATCCCCGAATTATAGAATACATGGAAGTTTGGGGCGTGTTACTAATTGTGAGTGCAAACCTGTTGGGGTATAACATGGTCTTAACAAAACTGTGCTATGTTTAAACATTGTTTATATACAACCATGAGCAGTTTGTTCTTTACTTTTGAATTGTACATATCCTTAGTATTCTTCTAGTTGCCTTATGAACCTTATTTCCTTATTCTCCATAGAAATTCTGAGTGACAAAAACAAGACTACACTGCTCAAAAACAAGTCACAGAATATACTTGCATATATATATGCGTCTTATGAAAATAACAATTGCACCCATGGCAGTGCACTAGCAGGGGTTGCAAGTTTACAAAATACAAGAAAAATAACATAATTGTTCCAATTTATCTGACGAGTACAATAGTAACCATCCAAACATGTTTCTTTTTTATCTTCGTTTTATTTTCTAAGCTTTTCCATCTCAGTCGAACAAGAAATGTTTCTTATATCGGGCTCAAAGTCTCTTGGTATATATTTTTTAACCCAATCTGGCCAAGTTGTGGCTCAACCCAGATGTGGTCACATAAAATTCTCCTCTTTCGTCTTTCTTATATAGTACTTCCAGGTGTCCTTGTGGAGATTACTGCACAAACCTTCGATTTCAAAAGGTGGGTCATTTGTTAAGGCTCGTCTTTTTTTTTTTTTTGGACTTGCTAAAGACTTGAAGGTGTGGTTGCATGTAGCAAATTCATTCACATGAGTTTACGGTAACACTGAGAACTTACAGATTCCTAATTTAATGAACATGTAAGTAAACTTTCTCCGGTGTTTATAGTTGCATTTGAAGTTAACTACCACAGGGATGTGTTCATTCATAGTTTTCAAAGTATTCAACTGAACCAATGGAAAATCTTACTTTTTGGTAGGTTTTGCTACTTTGCAACCAAACCCCACCTTGCAATCTCTCACTCAAAAATGCATCAATCACTCAAAGATGCATGCAGAATTATAAAACAAAATAAGAAAGCAACGTCAAATAACTATGTAACCCTTCCTTTTACATTTTGGCAGAAAGAGTATTCAGACGTCGGAATTTTCTATGCTGAAAGCAAAGGCCATGGTATGAAGGCGCTTCAGGACCTTAAACAGTAAGTGCCAATTTTTTTGTGAATCAAAG
>JAODFY010285688.1:0-14142 GCA_027580055.1 Paracaudina chilensis
AATGTTACTGAAGACATTATTAAATGCACTGCAGCAAAACAGAGAATACCCTTAATGTTCATGGGGCACGTTATGTGTGTGGCTCGTGATGTGAGTGGGGCACGTGATGTGAGTGGGGCACGTGATGTGAGTGGGGCATGTGATGTGAGTGGGGCACATGATGTGAGTGGGGCATGTGATGTGATTGGGGCATGTGATGTGATTAGGGCATGTGATGTGAGTGGGGCATGTGATTTGAGTGGGTCATGTGATTTGAGTTTTTTCATGTGATGTGAGTGGGTCATGTGAATGTTAAGGAGGTCTGTGTTGTTAAAGAGGTGTGTGATGTGAGTGAAATTTCTTGATGTGAGTGAGGTGTTTGGGTAGGCAAAGTGTCTGGGCAAATGACATGTAAATTGGCCTCACCTGATCACGCCAGCAGGTCTGGAGCAGAGGAAGTTATAATAACAGGTGTCTTGGTTGCCAGTGAGGTTAAGAACCTAGAATAATCAGAACAGTGTACAGACAGATAAATAATCAGAATGGTGTGCTTACATTAACAGACAGATAGATCAGACAGACAGACAGACAGGTATCACCTGACTGGTCACACAAAGTCTTTACTTACTATTTGGTAAGTAATAACCAGCTGCAATACAGGTAAGGCATAAAAGGTTGCTACGGTAACCAAGTTCCATGGGTACATAGAAAATTTCTGATCACGAACATGGACCTCTAGACGAGTTGTATCAGATAGGAAGAGTTGTTTCTGTGGAGATAGAATTGGATGGAATTAAAGGCTGATAATTCAAGGAAATTTGTGATTGATCCAATTAAGCACCATACAGCTCAACAAATGAGCTGACTCAGAAGTTTACCTTGTCGTATATGGACATGCTCTTTCTTCCCTTCAGTAACAATGCAAGCATGATAGCTTATTCTAAACATTATTAATACAATTACACATCTTGAAAATACTTTTTCCAATCTGGTCTATGAGTATTTGCAGATGCATCAGTTGCTGTTAAAATGTCCTATATGTGACCATGCTGGAATAGAGACCATGCATGACCATTACACCTTCAATGGAGACGCTGCTGAACCAAATATTTCATAGGACTAAATTGTTATTTTGAGATCTCATGTGTTATAAGTTTAAACTTAGGCCTACCTGACACAGACTGATATATGAATGTATTATATAGCCTATTCCATAGCAACCATTCATACATTCCTGAGGTAATGTACAGGCATTCTGGATATTTTCATATTTTTCATATTTTCATATTTTTCATTTTGGTAGTTTCATTGACAAAATAAAAAGGAAATTAGAACAATTTTTTTGTAAAATCATCGTGTAGGAAATAAGCTGCCGAAACTTGACATTACTTTATAAGCTCTGATGTATTCGTTTTGAACAGTAGGCCTATTAAGTCCTTGAAATAGCCCACCTCCCAAAACCACCACACCTCCCCATCCCACCTCCCATCATCATACCTCACCCATGCTTCCCAGAATCAACCCTACCTCTGCCTAT
Organism: Paracaudina chilensis; assembly: GCA_027580055.1. Taxonomy (NCBI): domain Eukaryota; kingdom Metazoa; phylum Echinodermata; class Holothuroidea; order Molpadida; family Caudinidae; genus Paracaudina; species Paracaudina chilensis. Next base: position 1,517 of record JAODFY010285688.1, read on the forward strand.
CTCCCTCCTCAGCCTTTATCCATATGCCCATCTATATCCCACATTCCTCCCTCCACATCTCATGTCTGTTCATTCCATTCCACATCAAATCCATCACACCACCCTCGGCCTCCAACCCGTATCCCTGGTTCCCTCTTAATCATATCCCGTTCTAAGTTCTATGATCTGCATATCGACATCGCTCAAAGTGGTTATGCTCAGCAAATGACTTGTGTGAAACTTTAAATAGCGTACATAACGTTAGTATGTGTAGTGAATTACTTTAAATATCTACTGTAATAAGCATTAACACTCAACAGTACATGTAGTAGCAAAATTTCCAAGAAATGCTGCAAACTTTTCGGGAATATACAACCAATAATCTGCATAATGCTACTTATGTTTTGTATCAAGAGTAATACCCCCTCTTGGAAAATTCAGTTGAAAGTTGTTTTTCAAACATTTTTTACGAGCAAATCAGAGATTTTTAAGCATAATCAGCAACAGTGAATCTTACAGTATTATAAAAACTTGATTGGTATTGTTTGGATATGTCCCCCGCAATGTCCCCCGAAAACATCGCAGTAAAATTTTCAAAGATCAGTTTACAATAATTGTTGTTTTGGTTGGATGCTGGAGAATATGTTAATAGTACAAAATCAAACTGATCCCAGATGTAATAATTTCATGATCGCTATCAGAGCTAATGCAAAAATATATTGTACATGATCGCTTGCAATGAAGGTTATTCTTAAAGGAGAATGAAAGTCTGGCATTTTGAATACTGAATAATGGTATCAAATGAGTTCCTAACATGTGGTGAACATATTCCCAAAATATCCTCCAAAAATATTGTTAACTTTCTGAGATAGCGCAATTTGAATGTTGCTGACAATCAAGCAGTGTGCTGCCATTTTAAAGTGATTCTGATGTCGTTTGTCCACTTGTTACTAAAAAACCTTTGTAGTTCTTTATAATCTGTTGTCAAATATCTGAAAAAAATACACATAAATTCAAATTAATATTATCTTGATCCTTGTATGATACATTTCAAAAATTAAACACAAGAAATGTACATTTGTAGGTGCATTCATGAGAGAAATATGGGGAACAAAAACAAGTGATTTATAGTCCTGAATATTAAAGGGAAGAAATTTAATTGTCATGTTTATCTCATCATCTAACATCACCCCACCAAAAATGAAGATGATCAGACATGTGGTTGCTAAGATATTGCCATTTTACAAATTTTAGTCCGCCCTGCCATAGATCGTCTGTACAGCATGTTGTATAATGGTCACATGACACCTATTACCATACCGCAAGTTAAACCCTCTGTTATCTCATGAAGCGACTGGCTAAAGGTTCCCAAGCCCACACTGACAACAACCCTCCAACGCAGAGTCCATGGCTTTCTCTTGCTTCCTTGCAAATGAAACTAAGAAGTGACACTGATTTAATATGAGAAGGTCATATAAATATTAGGTGTGCGGACTTCGTTTTATGATTTTGACATTTTGTGTGGTATAAAATTGCATCAAATTGTACATTGTGAAAGTAAAACTCAATCATCATATGCACATGACAAGAATAGAGTTAGCTATAATCAGCAATACTAGGCAGGAATGCTGTAGAGCTACCATAATTTCTTAGTATAATAAAAATCCCATTCACTTAAATTCCAGCAGTAGTAATTATGTTGCTTCACTTGCTTGTTGTTTTGCTTTGAAGGAATATTATTCAATCAATGGAATATAATGCAATCATTGGACAATTATGCAATCAATGGACAATTATGCAATCAATGGACAATTATGCAATCAATGGAATATTATGCAATCAATGGAATATAATTCAATCAATGGAATATTATGCAATCATTGGACAATTTAGTCATCTGTTTGTTTCAAATGCTTGAAACCTTGAACAAATAAATCAAGAATAAGTGCAGATGTTATAGCTTCCTTGTGTATGTGTACTACTATTGGCCAAAGAGCTAACAGTGTGTTCTGCTCTCAAATGACCTCTATCAAAAAAGTGCACATTACATTCAGTCTGAAATCCTCTATCCTAACCTTATAGACCCCCAACCTGAGGGACGTATTCCTTTTGGGGACCTGAATTTCCTGTGTTTGAGTCTTCAGACAGAATACCTTAATACATGTAGCCAAAAATATTTCCTAGGTCAAGATGACACTGTGTGCCTACCATTCATGTCTATATGGTCTCACCCTGAGAAATACTCTATAAGTTGTGATGAATAACAAACCTTTGTTAGATAGACATCTTTCTCGTGGTCTATGTCATCTAGTTTATCGAAGCCATCCATGGTATCGACAGAGAGTGTGTCTAGCTGCTGTTCCTCTGGTACCCCGCTGGTAAGAGGCACTGAGTTACACAACTCTTCACTGGCATGGTCTCCTGAATCTGGAAAAAAAACAACAAAAAAACAAGGGGTTTTGTGGTTCCTTGCTGTCTCAACTATAAAATTCTGATTTAAAAAACATTGAACTTCCTGTCAAGAATATATTTCCATACTGTGAGAAGGCTACATACAATAATGATATGAGTGACCAACAGACCAACTATGAGTTTCATCCATGTTTCCCCTGATTAAAAAGTTTTCAGCATTTGACCAGTGTTGACCTCAAATGACATTTGACATCCTATGAAATCATTAGGGTTTATTTACTCAATATGGGTGACCTACATACCAATTATAAGTTTCATCCTTGTTTCCCCTATTGAGTTAGAAGGTTTTCAGTGTTTGACTGCTGTTGACCTCATATGAACCTCTGAACTCAAAATCAATCAGCATCATCTACTTAATATCGGTAACATTTATACTACGAATGATGTCCAACTTGGGACTGCTGAGGTAACATGGTTACAAGCTTTGCATCATACACACACACACACATGCACAAGATCCCATAGATTCCTTGCGGCCAAGGCAGTGAATACATAATTGGAGTAGATGTTAATTGATGTTCTGTTCAGTTCATGTTCAGTTATAGAGTTCACTTAAAGAGGTCATGCACATTTTATAAATTTGACAGAGAAATAAGACAGACACCCATTGGTCCAACTCCATCTTCATATCTGACCTGCCAATGGGATTCAAAACTGGTTTTGAATGTTTTAATCTACCAATCTTAATGCAGGAAACCAATACATGTCAAACAATTTGTATTTACCGAGTGATCCATATCCACGAGACTGATTAGCATCAGATGCTGCTACTCTGCTTGGATTATCTAAAACAAAAGCAATCTTATAGTTCAAGTTATAATTAAATCAACGTGTCAAATTAATAACTTCACATCATCATAATTCCCATGCAGGTCTGTTTCCCTGATTGGCAAAACCACATTTGATTTGATTTTGTGATATTGCCCCTCTAACATTAATGTTATTGTTCAAGTTAACTAACAATGAAATACCTTGATAACATTGTTATGGTTTATTATAGAGTTAACTAACAATTAAATGAAATATCCTTCAGATTCAATCCCTTGCTTTGAATTTAAACAAATTAGAGGATATAAATTGTCTAAAACCATATAGTTCCCCTGGTTTTATCATGAATTTTTAGCATAATTGACGTTTTTCAAAAAGCCCATGTATATATTTAATGAAAATTAATCAAAAATTAATCAAATTAATGATTTATGCATATAATTTTTTTGCCAAACAAAACCCTCAAAAAATAACCCTCAAGAAATAGAGTATGGCAGTTTGATGTGATACACCATGTAATACACAGCATGATGTGATACACCAATGTGATACACCAATGTGATAAACCATGTAATACACAGCATGATGTTACATAATGTGATACACCAATGTGATACACCATGTGATACACAGCATGATGTGATACACCAATGTGATACACCATGTGATACACAGCATGATGTGATACACCAATGTGATACACCATGTAATACACAGCATGATGTTACATAATGTGATCATATTATTTTTTGTAAATTAAATAGAACACTCACCAACAAGAATTCTGTCTGCTCAGAATAACCAGATGATAGATATCCAATGGCAGACATAAAATTAAACCAAACATGATGACAGGTAAATATCAAATCAAATGGTGACATGTAAATATCAAACATAACAGGGTGACAGGTAAATATCAAACAAAACAGGGTGACAGGTAAATATCAAACAAAACAGGGTGACAGGTAACTAAGAGCTATAAAAAATTGTAATATATTACTGTAGTTATAATGGTAGAAATGATAGCACCACATTGCCCCTAAGCTGCCTTAAATAAGCAAAAACAATTCTCAAACAGGAGGGGGCCCCCTTCCCCTGAGTCCCTCTTGCATGTCACAATCCTCCCTAATTGAAACCAAGGAAAATATGGTGACCTATAAATTATATCCAAGAATTGACATTTCATCAACATCTATACTAATCAAAATATGAACTTAGTCGAAAAGCATTTTGATAATTTTTAGATAATGACCTCAAATGACCCCTTAATGACATTTGACCTTGAACAACCTTAATGATCTATAGAAGCCAACTGCTATGAAGGATCAACTTTATGATACAAATTACAGAAGGAGGCTGGAGCATAAGCACCTGTCTCATCTTCTTCAGGCTGTATATCCTGGTTCTTACTTCGGCCATAAAACCAATTCCTGCAAGAAGAAACACAGATTTACAATCATGTCTCACCAGTGGCAGCTATATGCCCTGAAAGAGTATTGTTAGTATTGTATGACATAAAAAAAAAAAACTTGTATACAGCAGGTTAAATAGGACATCAACTAATGCCCTTTACCCAGTGGCGTAACCAAATATATTAAAGAAATAATTATAAAAACTCAACAAGCATAACTTTAATGTCAAAATGTGACACTAATTAAATCAACTCGATTAAATAATGGTTTACATGCCTTAATCCATGATAAGTGTTAGCTCGATTGTGGTAGCGCACGGCTATGGCACTGCGACCAATAGGGAATTACCTGACCAGAGTCAAATAACTCCCTAGTGTGTGAGCAGAGAGGCGCTCCAAACTTTGAATGGGTTTCCCGCTACTCTCACGTCACGTGCATTATTTATTGGGTTTCCGCTACAGCGCTTATGGTTAAGGTTTGCCGTACGGGTCATAACGTATAGTTGCAACGCGTTGCGTATTAGCAGCAACGCGTAGCATTTTTGGCAACGCGTTGCATTTTTTGGCAACGCGTTGCATTTTTTGACAACGCGTTGCCATGTACAAACCAATCAAATCTGACTTTTGTGAATACATTACGTATTGGAAACTTCCCCAATGCGTTGATGTGAAGATTGTCATCAAGTCATCAGGAAACAATTAAGAATTAGGAATTATGTTTCTACGCCCACGCGAGTATTTGCGGGAATGCATAATGCATAACATAATAGTTACGTACAGTATAGGAAGCCGGCCCAGGAAGGGACAGCACACGACACAATCATGAACCAAACAACAGTTTCCGAGATGCAGAGGAGACTACATACCATGGCACACAGACTAAACGCGGGACCAGCCCATAATAATAGTAATGAAAATGAAGACAACACGGGTTAAACGTCTAATGAAGGCTGGTTCTTCCGATTGTGTTGAAGACGCTCATTAATTGTACTAATTCGCCTAGAATGTGCCATCTCAAATCAAACATAAATGAAGTTCATAAACATATTACTAGGCTAAAAATACTTCCTGCAAGAGGCCTAGCCTACTACGACGGTTACTACTCGGAGTAGGCCTATTACAACATTAGCCTATGCCCAAATGCACAGCGGAGTAATATTGATGTATCCATTCTGTTGTGCAGTGAAAGTTGAATTCAAACCCTCTGTAAACAGTTATACTTCAACGCGTACAGAACACTTCCAAGTTGCAACGTGTTGGGGAAGTTGTCCAATACGTATTGTTTTCACAGAAGTCTTATTTGAGTGATTTGATTGGTTTGCAAGTGGCTACGCGTTGCCAAATAAGCAACGCGTTGCAGCTATACGTTATGACCCATACGACTATCGTTGGCCGTATGGGTGATAACGTATAGCCGCAACGCGTTGTAATAGTCATTGTTGCATCTGTTGTACAGTGAAAGTTGAATTCAGACCCATTGTAAACAGTTATACTTCAACGCGTACGGAACACTTCCAAGTTGCAACGTGTTGGGGAAGTTGTCCAAAACGTAATGTTTTCACAGAAGTCTGATTTGAGTGATTTGATTGATTTGTAAGTGTCTACGCGTTGCTAAATACGCAACGCGTTGCAGCTATACGCTATGACCCATATGGCTATGGTATCTAGCCGTATGGGTCATAGCTGAAGTATCTGGCATCGCTTGAACTTTGGCATGTCTTTAAGTATGCCAAAGTTTCTTATAGTTTTGAAAATGTATAGTCATGGGCCTCTAGCAGCCGTTGCTCAAATATTATACTTCTTTTATTTTAAAATAAATTTATATGTTAATTTTTTAATTATCTGGCAACATTAATGATGTCATCGTTGCTCAAAGATTACACTACTCTGGATAAAATGTTCCAATTACGAAGACAAACAAAGCTTCCAGATACAATCTGGGATGTCACAAACGTTGTCAGGTTCTTAATTAAAATAAAGATCTTAATTTGAGTCAATATCTTGACATCCAAAAATGTCATTGTGTTGCAATGGGACTTTCACCACTGAATGGAGTTTTTCCTCTTCATAAGTATCAGAAACATTTGAAGACACCTTGGCCGCAAATGGTTGTTATGCCGCTTGAAGAGGCCGTATCGTCTTAACATTTTCATCAAAACATTGTAGACCAAAATCGCGATAATTTTTGTTTAAGTAACGCTGAATGTTCTAACTTATAGTGCATCACATGGTCTATCAAACTATAACACATAATATGATCAGCCGCGTACGGTGTTGATTACTGCAACGCGCCTGTACCTATGATGAATTGTACGCTTCACATGAAAATGAAACGCCATATCCCCTTTAAGTTTGTTTGGCTGGTACTGGTGATTACACTCTGTCAACGCACAAACGTCGGTTATATTACCTTTAAAGAGGGTGCTATAGTTACCAATCTTTCTGATCCTACCGCTGCCACCATAAACCGGTAACTGGTACTCGGTTCGAGCACTGTAATGATGGTCATTAAGTCTTTCGTTTACCTCCCAGTGATTCCCAACAATTCTAGCTTTGAATACCCAACTGAATCACAACTTTGAAGCGGCTTGTATATATGACAGGTATTCATAGTGTAGAATGATATATATATGGAACTCATCGTATTCAAATGTAGTCCCTTCAACGAGCACGTTACAGTCACCAAATCTAGACTGCCACACCTCTCTCAACTCTCAGTGGTACACGATTCGATACCTACGATGTTTACCCCATATTCCTTTGTAAAACCCAACAGTATTATATAACACTACAATGAGCTTATATATAGGACAGATATTCATAACATAACATGATTAAGTTTAAACTCAACACCCTCGTCGCTATAGTCTCTAAATGTCCTCTTTCCACCGCTACCACCATCAACCGGTAAGCAAGCAGTACACGGTTGTAGACCAGTCATGGCAACGATAAGGACTATCGTTTACATCCCGGTTAGTACCCACAATAATTTGCGGCAGTGTCACAATTCCGGAAGGGGCATTGAGGGGAGACATTACATAACGTAGTTAAATTCGAAACTCACCGCCATCAAATGTAGTGCCTTCAACGAGGGCGCTATATTCACCAAATCTCTCCGTTCCCACCGCTGCCACCCTAAACCGGTAGGTGGTACACGGTTCGAGACCGGTGATCTTGCTGGACATTTTCTTGGTCAGGATTCGTCCTCTGTGAATCAGAATACCGTCGGAATCGTACAGTTCTCCCTGATATCGTCGAATAATCGTTGTCCTCGATCCACAAGGCACTCGACGCCACGAGAAACGCAGGAAGTCGTGGTCCGCCCTCTGGAGTGTGATGTTGACCGGGCTCGGCGGAACTGATATAAGAACAAAAATATCCAGCTAATAAATGCTGCTGTGTGTAGAGTTAGGGTTGAAGAAAGTCCATAACTCAAAATTATTGCGCGCAAAAAAGTGTATCTAGCGTTGGGGGTGCTATATCTCTACACCATTTTCGTGAAGTCATAGGTAAAACCAATACACACGCAAATCTGCATTTCCCACTGACTAAACCCCGAAATGTTAACACTTTGCGTAAAATTACTATAAAAAAAATCTTTAAAAATCAGGTACGGAAGAAGTGATAGGTTTTCATTGATTTTATATATTTATGAAATAACGGGTGTAATCATTTGCTAGTGTGGTTCAGATCCGTAGCCATGGGGGTGGGGGGTGGAGGCATCTCGCCAACAAGAACATTTTGGGGAACAACAAATATATATATATATAATATTCATTTAATAAATGCCCCATGAAATAAGTATCATCAAAACATTACAACGGAGAACGAAATTAAGCTTACCCCCTTCGGGAGTTTGAAATATCATCTCCCCGTAGTCGCCAGGTCCAGTCTCCGTGAAAGCGCGGACGGAGAACTTGTAAGTCGAAAATAGGTGTATCTGTTTAATCTTGAATCTACCAGTGGTCTCATTTCCGGCCACCGTTCTTTCCTGTTCGGACGCTGGGATGGTGATGCAGCCATCCTGCGCTTGTAACGTGTAGGTAATCTCGTAATATTTGGTCTCGCAGAAGGGGGACGTCGACGGCGACCATTTGACCATGACGTGTAACGGATACACGTGGATGGTTGAGGCGGATAAGTTGGTGACTACTAGATCTGGAGATTAAATTTAATAAGGTATTGGTGGTAACGTTGACGGCACTTTGAGAGTTTCGACAGCAAAATATAGATTTATTCTCCCAGTCTGCATGCTGGTTTAATGATTTCAGCCCTTGTTCATCTTATAAAAAAAAACTATATTCTACCCTTTTTGCCAAGTGTAACACGCATTTGGGGGGAGGGGTGAAACTTAGAAACACGATTTGTTAGGCGACACACTATATGCATAAACATATAATTGTCACTAATTAATTCATATAGTCCTGTGAATTAAAAAAAAACAGCCAATGAGATATACAAACGTTGACGTAAATCCAGATGGCAATTTTAGCTGGCATATTTTTTTTTATTTTAGGGGGATATTTTTACCCAAAGCAAAGTCTGATAATACCTTTAAAGTCGACGATGGGTGCAGGGGGACGGCATAAGGTTGGGAGGCTGTGTTGAGTTCCTGATGTCACGAATGTGACCTACTTAATATCTGGTGTTCAACTTTGACCGTTATGTAACACTGAATTCTTTAACATGTTTGAATAAACTTCTACGGGGATATGAGAGTGTTAAGGATTATGACACACGGGTGGGTTTTACATTCAGTCCGAGGACTCCATTTAAATTTCATTTGTCCTAACCCTAAATTTGACAATACCCTAACCATTGTTCGGACATCCGAGGACCTTTTGTTCCTATTGAATCCTTCTTCTGAGGACCTGAAATTCATTTGTTCAAGTCCTCGGACCTGCTGCAAAACCGGTCCACACACTGCATGTGCCAATCGAAAGAAAATATGTGACGTAATACACGTCTGGGTCCCATTTGTCCTGTGAGGATAAATTAGGACACTAATGGAAACCACACCAGAAAAAAAAACACTGACAAACTCGCCATTTTTCTAGACACTATCAGAACAGAAAATGATGCAGAATTATAATTTGTGAATTCTGTGTGACCCATATGAATTGACCCATATGAATTGACCCGTGCGTGACCCTAGGCGCAATCCTATACATGCCGTGTTTGGTGCATGACCGCAGACCAGTGCCTTATACCAGGGAGATATCCTCTCATCTATACACAAATACATGATAAATTAAATTCAAGGGTCCTCGATTATAACTAAAAAATAAAGTTCACATTCGGTTAATAATAAAAAAAATCGTAACCACTCCAGCTTTGGTTCAAATTTATATATTGTTTTTCCAAACAATTTTCGACGAACAAGTATCAATTAGCACTTGATTCCTCAGACAATTATAGGCATATACATTACAGTGTCTATTCCCCACTGTGTATACACAGGTGCATGAATCAGTCGGTATAATGATCAATATATCTACATCTTATGTGCCTACACAATAAAGCTCGAATTGTCGCGCTTTGTTTTAATTAATTTCACAGCAGAATTACACACAGTTCAATTAAAGATAGAAAAGATTTCCTTATTAGTCACACGTCTGGGAATACCTTGTCCAATCTTTAGTGTGTAATTCAATACGTTTGTATATGTATTGTGTGTGTGTGTGGACGTGTTTTGCAGCAGGTCCGAGGATTTGAACAAAGGAATTTCAGGTCCTCCGAAGCACGAATTCAATAGGAACAAAAGGTCCTCGGACGTTCGAACAATGGTTAGGCTATTGATAAGGTTAGGGTTATAGGACAAAGGAAATTTCAATGGAGTCCTCGGACTTAATGTAAAACCCACTTGTGTGTGTGTGTGTGTGTGTAAATCATGAAAATTGCCTATATACCTGTATCGTTATACGTAATTTATTTTTATTACGATCGGATCAATTTAAGTGCTACGTGCGTGAACGTTTATTTTCACTTGACCTTTGACAGCATATCATTACCATCTCATTACGTATATTAATCATGGGACGGCCTATTGCTCGATATCGTTTTCCAAGTCCTACACCCCTAACAACTGTTTGCCGTGACTCGTCCTTGCCCCCGTCACCCTGCTACGACCTATAAACAGCGAACTAATGGGACAGATGTTCTTGCGTCGATAGAGCCAAACAGGCACCTCAGCCAATTGCAATCTATGCAAATAAGTTCTTATTGTATTGAAAATCACCGCTAATGATATATAGTGATACTTTATTTTCAGTCAATGTGCGCACTGTGTAAATACAGATCTAAATGTCTGCATCTAAATGTCTGCATGTTAAATACGATACATTGCGCCAATACGAGCTAATACTTAAGCGACATGGCTCATATTTTAGGTATACCCTACCCCTCAAAAGAACTGCAGGATGAATTTGGCTTGGTGTCATTTTAATCCAAGATTCACTCGACAGTACCTTTAATGGGGCTGACCGCCCGGTCGAATATATGCAGAGGGCGCTGGCATATAGGTGCTATAGTAGTTACGCGAAATATGCAAATTGTAACCAAGACTGAGAAATCGCGAACTAACGTTAGCGTTTACGTTCCGCGTTAATTTAAGTTACGATGTATTCATCCTTGTCAGTGAACCAGAGCTCATAACCAGAAGAAAATTTCATAGAAAGGTATTTTTTCCCCCATCAACTGTGACAAAGTTTGATTAACTAGCCTAACACCCAGTAACAATAACGACACTGTAACATTATATAGCCTAGGCTAGCTACTACTACTAGTATAATAAGTGAACTGAAGTACACATTATTTCGCAATAGTTATTCACTGATGACTCATCAGTGATGCACATATAGATGCACAGCTCTGTTTAGGACCTATATGAGAGCGCCCTCTGTTGATGTTCAAGAAGGACGGGCAGCCCCATTGTGGTCAGTGGCATCGACAGACTTTCAGAAGTATGGGGTCAGTTTATAACCTCCTCTTCAATAGCACCAATCTCATTTGGGGCACACGAGTACACAAACAATTTTTGGGGCGCGCGGGAGCACCTTTATTATAACCTCTTACCTGGGCAGTTTGTTGTGAAGGTGCGGGGTGGGCTTCCATGTCCGATACCATTCGGACCCGGTCTCTGACAAGAGATGAATAATTCGTAAGATGAACGCGGTCTCAGACCCGTCAGGAGGAAGCTGTGCCTATATCCCGCGTGACGAGTGTACATGATCGATTCCCCCAGTTTTCTGTACCTTATGATATATTGTATGACCGGGCCGTCGCCAAGACCTGTACTATTGGTCCATTCATCCCACGTGACCAATACGCTTGTGTTTGATATATCTGTGACTGTAGGGGGCCCACGTAACGACGGTTGAACTGAATAATAAATGAAAAAGGGGGGGGGATAAAAAAAAAAACATGAGCGCGAAAAACAAATATCATAACACCAAAAGAGCAACAATTTGCAAAACAGACATATATCAAGTTCGTTGCATCATTCTATTTTTGAGCCAAAATTACAATTGTTTTACGCCAAAATATTTTAACACAATATCAGCCATTCCCTAATTTTTACTTTATAATATAAAAATATATGCTGACTTTATGTAGACGTGTACGCCTCTTCCGAAAAGTACCTTAGCCTTAGTCACCCTAGTAAGTCTGTTATTGACTCCTAGTGGCTCTGTGATGACGTAATTAGCTTACTTCAAGTCGTTTTCTGAACAAAATGGCAGCCTTCGTTGAAAATCCACCCTTCAAACATTGATTGATCTTGAGAACGGAACAAAACGCAATGGGAAATACCTTGTCATTTCTGGATAATGGCGAAAAACGTAAAAAAATCCGCCTTTTTTGGCGCATTTCAAGACACTTCCAGACACGTTACTATACTGTATTCTCTGCAGTATGTCAGTAAAGAAACGAACTCCATTCTAAAAACAGAATTAGCTACGCTTCATAAGTTTTCTGTAGTTTCTGCTTTTTCCTTATA
>JAODFY010285799.1:0-21110 GCA_027580055.1 Paracaudina chilensis
ACTAAGATAGTCATGTGCACCTACCCAGACTAAGATAGTCATGTGCACCTACCCAGACTAAGATAGTCATGTGCACCACCCAGACTAAGATAGTCATGTGCACCACCCAGACTACCAAAGTTTATTATTGTAAGACTTTTTCATGATTTGCAGTGCACATGCTCAAATCTTTACAAAAACCTTTTATAAATCACAACATACTGGATAACAACAAGGAATAAAATACTCAGTCATGATATCTAGACTATTAGTATAGTCTAATTTTTATTTTACATTCTGAAAACATTCACTAACATTGCATTAAGTGCTACATGTATAAATGTTTATTCTTTCATGTTCTTTATATAATGCATATCATTATCATGTCATTACATTTAATGATGAAATGGCTAATTGAAAGTAATTCTTCCAGGACTACCTGAAGCAGGTTGATAGTCACCGGCCCCCGTATCAGAGGATCCATGAGATGGCCCATGAGCTGATGGAACACCCCAAAGCCATGGATGTGTCGGAGATCAAGACCATGCTGACAAACTGCACTATGAACTGGGAGTGCCTGGAGAACGCCCTGACCAAGAGGTTAGTTGGTAGTCTGGTGCACTTGAAGGACCCATCAATTCAACCAAGAGGTTAGTTGATGGTCTGGTACACTTGAAGGACCCATCAATTCAACCCTACTATAGACAGCAGTAGCAACAACTCATCCTAGCACCAAATTTGGCCTAGAATGAGACTGGAAGTGTTGCTGAAAAAAAATCTGAGTGAATTGTGTTTTTACATTGCCCTATTTGGAAGAATTGCACTTGTTAGTCATTTCAGATTGGGGAAGTGCAAAAAAAAGCATAATTGTAACACCTAACTGAAGGGGAGGGGGTATAGGGGTAGATATTTCTTATGCTTAGCAAAGTTAATTCTTTCTGCCTGTAGAAATGAGCAATTTGAGAGGAAGAATGCAGCGGCCAAGAAGTTCAATACATCTTACTCAGATGCAGGGGGCTGGCTGGGTAGTTCAGAGAGGAAACTGGACCAGATGGGACCTGTTGGCCGGGACACGAGTGTACTCCAGTCCCAGATCAATGACTTGAAGGTTAGTAGTTCAAATGCTTGTTAAAGTTGGAATAAGATTTAGAAAAAAATAAAAAATAAAATATGTTTATAACCTTAACCAATTATTTCTGGAAAAATTCTCACGAAATGTTGGCGTCAACTAGGCTTATGCACCTATCAATTACATGACGCATCCTACAATCAAAGGAAGGGTCCGCCTTTTTTTTTTGTGGGTCAACAAATCAGTCAAAAACCTATTTGAGGTACGGCGATGGGCATGAGTGTCTGCCACAGATTGTAGATAATGATGCATCGTTCCTGGGTATTGTAGGGTGAGTCATGGAATTGATAGATGCATAACACACATAATTTAATCTAATGAAGGTAATTTATTTCAAATTTTTCAGCAATCCCATGTTTTGACTATGAATTGTTTTGGTGTATGTGTTGTAACCAAATCCTTCATTATCAGTTGTTCTGATGATGTTCTTCTCTCTTTTTTTCCACATTTGTAGCCATTCCAAAAGGAAGTAAAAGCTTACAAACCCCAGATCTCCGAGAATGGTAGACTGGGTGCGATCTATGACCGCCTCATCAGTGAAACCGAGGAGAACATCAACAACCGCCCTCACTATCGCTCCACCGAACTGGACCTCTCCAAACCGCTGGACCGAAGGCCAACGACTTATACCGAACCAGAGTTTATCGAAGATAGTAAGTTTTTATTTTAGTATTTATTTTAGTTTTATTTTAGTTAGGAGGGATAACTGTTTATATCTTCCTGTTTTATGTTCTATTAGGTTTAATCTCTTTCTCTTAAATTTCTTTAAAACAATGTCCAGGAGGTTTTGGATTCAGGCCGCTTCCGTACCAAAGGAACTTCTGTCATAGATTTTCTTATTACAGTCCACAATTTTGGGGTGAAGGGTGGGATGCCCAATTCATGAGGGAACCTGATCACCAACAGTATAAGTAAAGGAAGACAATAGAATAAAACAGACACACCACCACAGGGTCTATGCAACTGGTCTCCACCAGCCCTGTTACTCTCGACATCATATCTTGTCAGCTTTTGTTTTAATATCTGTTGTTTGTGCATACAACTATAAAATGGTCTGCATATGTCTGCCAATAAAATCATGAAAAAGTAAATTACATTACATTAAAGAATGTACAGGTAGGGGAGGTGAAAGAGAAAGTATGAGTTCCTCATGATGTGAATGTTTTTATTTTATGTTTTCTTTTTGCACAGGATTGTAAAATACTTGAAATTATTATCTGACAGCTTTTAAACATACATTTTTCTCCGCTTAAACAGAGGACACATTCGTGGATGTGCAAGTAGCAGAGGTGAAGGAGCGGTATGAGAACCTCCAGTTTCTCATCTCAGAGAGACTAGAGGACCTCGAACTGATGACGGAATTCATGGAGAGGTGTGGCGGGGTCTTTGGTCTGTTGGACTGGGCCAACACCACTGAGGGCAAGATCAAGAAGATGAAACCAAGCAGCAGAGAGATCGAACCTTTGGAGCAAGAAATTGAAGAGTTTGAGGTGAGAAGATGAGAAAAATAAATCTACCATTACAACCTGTTTTCAGCTAATGGAACCTCCACATCTCAATAATATGTGTACATTCTACCATAATATAGTGAACCACCACATCGCAATAATATGTGTACATTCTACCATAATGGAGTGAACCACCACATCTCAATAATATGTGTACATTCTATTTTTGGCACAAATTTGCCAGAAAGCCATGCAGATTTCTGTTAGGTAAAATTGCTATCTGGAATTGTGTAAATGTTCATATAGCTAATTGGCTATTTTCTAAGTGCTGTGTATTATTTATTGAAAATTGCCGGTTATGCCTACAATTCATTGATGAAGACCTGTAAATTGTGTTCCTTAGGGTGAATCGCCACTCATGGGTGTTATGAGGGGCAAAATGAGTGGAATATAGGTTATTTTATGTGATGAATTATGGCTTGAATAATTAACAAATCACATTAAAGATGAAACATCATACATTGTGGCTCAAATATGACAGCATACACAGCTAGGCCACTTATCCTACAACAGGTTGTAATGAGATCAGTTGATGGTTTGGTTCAAATTTTTGGATGATTTTCTGTGATTTGTTTTCAGTGTAGGCCTATGTGATTAATTTTTGATGACAAATTAAAAGTTATTTATTATTATTTCAGAAAATTGTAGAAGAGATCAACTCTAAAAAGGTGCCCGTGTCTGATGTCACAGTGCACGCTGAACAGTTCCTACGATCAACCAAGGACAAGCTGACCCCAGAACTACAGAGCGAACTGCAGGGAAATGCTGGTGACCTCAGAACGACCTATGGGAGACTCCTGGGTACTTCTGCTGATTGGCTGAAAAACAGCAAGGATTCACTTGAAAAGTTGAAGAAGGACCAAGATGAAACTGTAAGAAGCTGTCATTGTTTTCAATTAAATATTTGGTTGAAAATATAAATGCTAGGAGGGGAAGGGATTTATTTTATTGTTTCAATTAAGTTGCATTGCTTTAATAGTACAATTTATTGCCTTGCAGTTTAATCTCAGTTATTTTGGTCTTATCTTTGGTCCATTTCAAGTAATTGGGTACTATGCATGTGTGACTTGAAGATTGGTTGATATCAAGTTCACACCTCTGTGGAGAACTTGGCAGGCTACGTTTACCATGGGATTAGTTTAAAACCTAAAAATATTGTTGTGTTTTCTTTTGATTCTTAACATTTGCTTTCATTTTCCTCTGTGTTTTAGATGTCTGTGGAAGCCAAGGTAGGCGACCTCTTGGACCGACAGAAGGACCTGAGTGACTGGATCACCGAGATAGAACAGCAACTGGGATCTGAACAGCCGATGGAAGAGAAAATGCAACCACTGAACAGGCAGATGGAGGAACACCAGGTGAGATTTCAGGAAGTTTGTCAAACAATGCCAGTATTGTTCCATATAAGCCCACCGTGTACATAATGCTTAATAAAACCTACACCAATTAATGGACATGCCTCCACAGTTTTTTTCTTGCGGGCAAATCTTATGCCCCGATCCTGCGAAGGGGAGGTGTGGACATGTTCCCCTATGTGATATTATGTGTTGATTCTGGAAGGGGTGAGGTGAATATCTACATGTGCCCCTACTGATATTGTGTGTTGATTCTGGGAGGGGTGAGGTTAATATCTACATGTATCCTATCGATTCACCACGACAAGTTCCCCGCTTCTATTATATTTGATTGTTTCTTCTACTACCAGACTCTTCATGAGGACATTCAGGGTCGCCAGGAGGATGTACTCTCCGTTTCCCAAGACACTGATGCTCTACTCAAACAATACCCAGACCGCATCGACCAGATCGCGCAGTCCCAGCTTCGGGGCCAAGCTGCCGACCTCAAGTCTCGTTACGGGGTTGTCAGCTACCAGTCACAGAACCGCTCCAACAAGCTCGAAGGGGCCATCGACGAACTTGAAAAGTTCAGCGAGGAGCAAGATGAGTTCCTACAATGGCTCGGTGGTGCGGAAAAGACACAATCGGACATGAAAACGTCCAAGCCCAAGGACCTGGAAGCCTTGCGGGACCTTCACACACGCCAGAAAGAGTTTGCCGAGGATGTGGTGAACCATGCAGTGGACCTTAAGTTCTTGAACACCACAGGTCCTAAATACCTGGATAGGTCAAAGGTTTGTTGACAAACTTAATTTCCATTACAATACCATTACAATACCATGCCACAACTTATCATTTGACCCCTAGCAAATAACCTTGGAAAATATACACAGAAAAGTGAAAAGATCCATTGACTGAAATTTGGCTTTAATTACATTTTGTCCTAATTCTCCCATTATAAAAAAACAAACACTGCTATGCTTAAAGGCAAAACTCTCAATGTGAATATGCTAGAAAACAGCTGTTCATTTCTTCTGTGTGTGTGGCTTTGGCCAATAACAAAATGTAGGATTGGGATTTGCTACATTATTTATATGTAATATTATAATGTTAATAATTCATCATTAATCATTTCAGGCCTACCGAAATGATTTGTCCGATTTCCGCAACAAGGTGTTGCCACGGGACTTTGCCAGATCATTCCGAGAGAACCCAGAGACAACTGTCATCAGTGACTCGCTGAATGAGATGAACGGCAGGTACAGCAAACTCCGAGATGATGCTTCACAGAATTTGACTCAACTGGAGGAGTTGTTATCCCTCCACCAGCTACATCGACAGAACAGCAACGTGGTAGATAACTGGCTACCCGCAGCAGAGAAAACGGTGGAGACGTTGCTGAAGGACCCGATCGCCGTGGAACCGGCACAAGTACAGCAACAGATTGATAAGCTGGAGGTGAGTAGGGGAATGATTCATATACGAGGGTTTGTATAAAAGATAACATGAATGATGGTGTTGTAGCATTTTGTCATGTAGGTTTTCATCAAACTTTCACACAAGTGGTCCAAATGAATCTTGGCAGTTGAACTGTTGAAGCATAGTTATTATTAGTCATTTGTGATGATTTTGCTATGGTGATCACTATCATGGTTGCTATGGTGGTTGATATGTTCATCAGTAAGGTAGTTGCTATTGTGGTTGCTATGGTAGTCACTATGCTGGTTACTGTGGTGGTAGCTATTTATGATTGTCAATAAGGCAACTATGATGGTCAATAAGGTGGTTGATATGGTCAACAAAGTGGGTTGCTATGGGTTACTACTATGGGCATGGCAGTATAAAATCTACAAATTTAGTATGAAATCCAAACCTTTTCCAGGTTTCAGGTTTTTAAAATTATTTTTGTTGCTGCCAATAAAAGAAATATTTAACTTAATATAAATGGAACCAAAATATAATTTTTTTTGGTAGACTGTTAGAGATGATGTCCTGCTTCACCTCAAAGATGTTGAAAACGTCAAAGATTCGGGGCAGGAGTTGTCCGAGTCACAGCCGGAAATCAAACCGGTCGTCAACAAGGATGTCGGTGAGTTCCATTCTATTTCTGAAACTTATGCTTCTACTTATTATAATAATACCAAACATACTAACCATGTACCAGTGTTGTGACTGGGTGGGTACAGGTGGTGGTATTTAATGAAACACTGCATTGAGGAAGCCTTCTGGTTAGAACCTGTAATGAACATCATGTGTGTTATACCACACAAATGGTCCTCAAAATTCAAAGCCTTAAAAAGCTGCATACATAATTATCTGGTTGGATAAAGGTGGTGGCATTTGAAGCAATGAACCTCAGCCACCTGAGAATATGGTTTTAACTCAGCCATAGAACAGCACCCATAAAGTCTGTTAGTTTGGATCCATTTTGGAAGGAGCATAGTGATTTATGACTTTCTCGTACTCCCAATAATCTTTCTTTTCCATTTATTAGACTTGAGTGGTCCTAGGGACTGTTACTACAACTGCAACAAGACAATTCTATGAAATTTGAGAGGCTTTGCATATATAATAAAAGAAAATTTGTAATTAATTTTATCACTGCTTGAATTGTTGACCAATAAAGTTGACTCGTGTTCCTTTACTACATCGATGGGTTTTTACCCTTCCTCTTCAGATGCCACTGTCCATCGCTATGACGACCTTCAAGGAGAAATTGCCAACAGGTTGAGTGACTTGCAGCAAGCACTGTCAGAGACTGCCAGCGTTCAAGAGAACCTAGACATACTTGTACGCTGGCTGGATGAGGCCGAGAAAAATGTCCACAAGATGGAGAAGGGAACCCTCATTGCTGTCCAGCGAGAACCTTTGGTTGAGAACATGCAAGAACAAAAGGTTTGGCTTATTCTGAAAACAAAAATCATCATTTGGCTTAAAAGGCTTACTTTGCTTAAAAAATGGCACCCTCTGTATTGCAGAAGTCTACCATTCAAACATTGATATCTTGAGAATGGAACAAGATATTTAAATGCTGATTGCAGGTTCTTGTTGATATTTTGTCCTCATTCATATAAGCTAAGGTTACCTGATGGGTTTGCTTATCCTGATAATGTGTACCACTTGTTTGTGACTTTTCAGAAATAGGCAACATGTGGCATAATGGGCAGTCACAATGATCATTTTTTGATCATCTTTGTAAACTAGGTTCTTGTGTTCAATCCAAGGAATAGCATTCTCATCATTCTTCGTTTGAAGGTTATCATGTCCGACATCATCCAACACAAACCAACCATTGATGCCGTCACCCAGTCGTCTCAACAGTTGATCAAAACCAATAAACCCAAGGAGGCCCAGCTGGTCCAGAAGAAACTAGACTCCATCGTGGACCGGTATGGGAACATCTCTGCAGTCACCAAGAACCATGGCGACTACCTAGAAAACCTGGCCCAGAAGCTTGGTAAATTTGAGGACATGGTTGAAAAGCTTGAGGATTGGCTCCTTCCAGCCCTGGAGCGACTAGAATCAAAACAATTGGGGCAGCTGGACCCCCCAGAGCTTGAAAAAGCCCTACAGGTATGGTCATTTGGAATTCATGTTTATGCAGTGATTGGGAATATTCAACAGTTTCTTGCTAACATCATCTTTGGCAAAGATGTAGACATTTGACTACATATATATTCAATGCTGATAATTCAAGAGTATTTTTGTCTTTGGCAATAGTTAAGTCTTTTCAATATGTGTTTATGCAATACTTATATTTGAATACATGCTTATTGAATGCTTGTGTATATTCAACAGTAATTAGTAATGTAATTTTTTTTAACTGCTAATCTTTGGATAGGTTTTTAAGTATTTTGAAAGTTGTGAATATTCATTACCTATGAAGTTTTTAATAATTTTCCTTATTTTGTGGGGTTTAGGATTACAAGAAGCAGATCGATGCTCATCGCGGGGAGCTGAATCAGGTCCAACAGATGGGAGAAGAACTGCTGAAAGACCCAAAGGCCAAGGACACCTCCCATGTCAGTTCCATCCTAAACAATGTCAACACCAACTGGAAGGCACTCGACGAGGCCCATGCCAAGAGGTAAGAAATGCAGCAACCTAGAGAAAGTAATCAGGGTGCATTGGGTTGGGTCAATCATTGTTTTGTTTTTTTGAAAATGAGTTGTTATAATTACCTGTGATTTGTTGAAAAGTTTCAAAGTTGTGTCAACAAGATCACTTTCTTGTAGAAATTAGCTTGAATTCCAGGCCCAATTCACACCATCATTACAAGACAATCGCTTGACATACATTAACAGTCTGCTGCTAAACAGAAATTTCACACTTAATCATTTTGAAATTGCCCAAGGGAATGGTCAGTTGACATGGACCGTGATTTTTTTCTCCAAATGGAGGCTATATCAGTAACAATTGTTATCAGCAACAAACTGGTATTGATGGTGTATAAATGTTGTTTGAACCAGCATCACGGATAGATGGGTCTGATAAAGAATAATTTCTCCCAGGTCGAGACAACTAAATGAGATCCAAGCTGCAGAGAAGAAGTACAACACCATCCGGAAGGACGTGGTTTACTGGCTGGATAACACAGAACGACGGCTGGATCAGCTACCCAAAGAAGTACTGGACAAGAACACCATCCAGATACTATACAAAGAACTACGGGTAGGAATTGCAGTCATATTTCACTTAAATAGAACAAATTTTCATGAATTATAAAGTAATACAAAACCTAAATACAATACATGCGTTTGATTGGGCAGCCTAAGTCACCCGAGTGGCCCAAGTAAAACATCATCAAAACACCTTGACTCGAGCCGACGAAAAGAGACCACCTCGCGAGGTTGCCACTTGAGCTGGCAAAGCTGACATAACATAAATGACATCCTATGGAAATGACTGCATACTCGCAAGAAACAAATAACAACCCAGAATTTCATGACTAAATATAACTAACAAGCAATTCCTAGTTCTACCTAAATCATTCTGCATATATCACACAAGGTTATTATAATCAAAGAAAGACTCGTCTAACTCATCAACTCAACAAGTCAATATATCAACAACAAAAAATGCTATTGTGATGAGACTTTGGGACTTTCATCACTGAGTGTGGTTTTAATTATCAGAAACTAATACAGTTAATTACCATAAATAATATTAAGAATTTCTCATATTGTTTTTTCCTTCTCCATTTTAGCCCCTCCAGAAAGAAATTGTGGACTACAAGCCCAAGATGACAGACAATGAGAGGAGTGGGAAGAGTGTGGACCAGCTGAGGATTAACTTGGGCCAATCCATTCAAGTAGTGGCCCACCAGCCCTCCACTGATCTTAGGGAGCAGTCTGCACCTCCGTCCAGGAGACAAAGCACCTCTCAGCTCCAGGAATCTATTGAATTCTTTGGTATGTATTGGTATCATAGGGTATACATTGGGACCGTGGCCACCAGCCTTTGGTCCGGCACCCTAATATGTCACCCCTTGGCTGCCAGCCTCTTGTCCGGCACACTAATGTGTCACCCCGTGGCTACCAGCCTTGGTTCCGGCACCCTAATATGTCACCGCGAGGCTGCTAGCCTTGGGTCCGGCACTCTAATGTGTCACCCCACAGCATTGGCATTTCAAAGGTATGACTAATTTTAAACTAAGTGTTGCCAGATAGGTTATTAAAATGACAATGTTAATCTCAACCACCTTAATAACAATGCTCTTTTCATTAATGAGTTTGGTCTTCTAAAGTTTTCTGAAATAGTGTTTTTTTTACTGGACTTTTATTAGCACCTATTTACTTCCAACCTTTAGGAGAGACACCTACCCAAAGAGAAGTTGCAGATGTCAACAACCGATATGAGGAACTGGCCAGACTTGTGGATAGCAATCTGGCCGATCTTGGCCTGACAGAGCAGTGGATGGAGAACATGGACTCTGTAGCATCCTCGCAAGACTGGACCACAAACTCAGAAGCCAAACTGCAACAACTTAAACCCAAGAGTGATGACATACCTACTCTGACCAAAGAAATTGAAAATTTCAAAGTAAGCCTCTAGAATTTAAATATAGAAGTGTCATTTTTTATTGTGATGAGGAAAATATTAAACTCTACTTACCCCAAATTTGCATGTTGTAGGGAATATAAAAATAGTATAGACTGTAGACTAGCCTGTTTCATCAGAATGAATTTCACCACACTCTCCAACATATGTTGCGGAAGCACCAAATGTAACAATAAATGAGTTGACCAGTCTAGCAGATTTCTAGCAGATTTCTAGCATACTGAAGGTGAGAGTTGTTTAGACATTATTGACATAAATTTATCTGCTCAAGCTTCAAACAGTTTGTTTCTTCTTCGTAAAATATCATTTATTTTGTGATGTTGATTAAATTAGAGCCTATTTTTATCCACTCCAATCAAGAATGCAAGATGATATATTTAATGATGAGGTTGCAATTTCACCAGGATATTTTTAATGTTATTTTCTTTAAATATTATTTACAGGAATTGCATGGAGAGGTCAAAGGTCAACAGCCGCACATTACAAGCATCGTGACTGGCTCTGAGCAGTTCAATCGCACCAATCGGGATCGTCTCCCAGACAAACAGAGGGATGCCCTCAGTGAGAAATCGACAGGGCTCAAGAAAGACTACGACCGCATTTACAACATGTCCGATGATTGGCTGAATGATGCAGTGGACAAACTGGACCGTCTGAAGGATGACGAGGAATCCAGGGTGAGTTTGAATAAACATGATCGAGTTACCCGATCAATGGGTGTTAGAAATCATAAAGTTAAAATATCAAAGTTAAATATATACAAAGTAGCAAGTAGGTGGTCTCAAAATAAAATGAATATTGACTTGCAGACGAGGAGTCCAGGGTGAGTATAAGGAGTTACCAAGCCAATGGGTGTTCAGATGCAAATAATTTGAAGTTGTGTAAATATTTTATAAAGAACAGGGAAGATCGGTTCAGACAATAGAAATGACTCTCAACAAGTCTGAGGCCCTCTAAACATGGGTTAGTAGAGGTAGATGAGTGAATATTGTGCCTATTTTATCAGCCTGTTTGATCAATAGGCTCAGTATGGACCATATTTACAGGGCCCATAGAAAAAACATACTACATGCTATATAAATAAACTTAATATACAAAATATTTTTCAGGTTGCCATTCCATCAAAGCAATGTGATCTTTTCTGAAATATTCTAGGGGTGAGATCTTTTCTAGGGAGGTGCCCCCTCCCCCTGCCTTCTCTGACTACTGGCATATATGAAATCCACAGCCCCCACCCCCATGAAATCATTGGGCGCTCAAAAGTTAAGATTAGCCATGCACCAAATTAGCCATGCCCCAATTTTGGATTGTGTTCCACCCCCTCCCCAAACACACAAAAATATGGGCGCTCCTGAAATCCCCCCAGAATTGTAAGCTTGATTGAAACTAGCCGTTGGTTGCACCATTTTGCATCTAGTCAGGTTTTCTTTCGAAAAATTTCCCTAAGGAGAGGGGGACACAGCCTCCCCGTAGACTGCTCCCCCATTTCAGTCAGGGGTTTGGCAGATTTTGCCCCCCCCCCCACCTCAGAACTCCTGCACATGCCACTGTTATCAATACATAGTAACTTCATTTCTCATTATTTTAGACAATCAAAATATTACCTTAAATAAAGTATTACAATAAGTCAGTGTGATATTTGTTGGAAATGAAATTAATTGATATGGGTGTTTCATTTCTTTGACATCTTTCATATTGTACAGCTGGGATACGAACAACAGCTTCAACTCCGCCAAGCTCAGCTACAAGACCTGCTGGACTGGTTGGCTAAGATTGAACAAGCCCTGGCAGCTGAACAGCCGATGAGTGAGAAACCAGGCACTCTACAGGAGCAGTACAATAGCCATAAGGTGAGATCAAGGATTTCATGTGTGATTGCTAATATATATTCTTATTATCAAAATAACATGTAAAATGATAAGTATGCTTTTAACTTTTTTTTTTTATAAATAAGCTGGCCTTGTCTGAGGATTCATTGCTATTTTTTTACTTTTATTAAAAATCACTGACTGGGGATACTGACTTTTTTTTACATAAAAATGATAGCAATTAAATGTGCAATTCACACAGTATTCTGACACTACACATATACAGATTTGCTTGGAATAATATCCTGGCAAATATTCCAGTAGTTACTCCTGTTAGTATTCCATGTATTTTTCTTTGACATATTCAAAGACCTAGCTTATTTAAATATTTCATTCTGTGGAAGGATTAAGGGAATACTTGCAGAATAATACAAATATTCCTTGACTAGTGATGTCATATATGGGCTTGTTAGTCCCAATGTATGTGGACAGCTATTTGAAATGATAAGGAAATTCAGGGAAACCATAATAATTCCACAATGCATGGAGTCTATTCAAGATTTATACATGTCATTTGCAAATCATGTCTGCAGGTGCTAACTTATTATTATTTACTACAGCCGTTACACGAGGATATCCAGAGTCACCAGCAACTGGTGGCCAGATGTGTGGAGGACATCCAACAGCTAGAGGCAGATTTCCAGGACCGCCTCAGTCCGGCCGACCAACGCAAGTTCGCTGATGGTCAGAAGGAACTCCAGGCCCGATACGATAAGGCAAACGACACATCCTTCAGCCGCCTGAAGAGACTTGGATCGGGAATGGAGGAGCTCCACAAGGTGGAACAGGACTTTGTGGAGTTCACAGACTGGATACGGTCTGCAGACAGTCAGCTCTCAAACGCAGAGAAGAAAGTAGGTCAGGACCTTCCCACACTGCTCGCTCAGAGGGAGGAACATGTCAAGTTTGAAGATGAGGTCAAAGATCAGAAAGGTGACCTACGATTCATCAAGAAGGCAGTGAACACCTTCACCGAGAACTCTAAGGTTTGTTCTTCAAATAGGAATAAATTATGCACAATGACCCCTAAAATGTTTAGGCTCACAATTTTAGAGGGTCACCAAATGTGAGCTGATCAAGGGGGAGATATCACCAACATACTGATACCAAAAATAGTGGGTAAATAAAAAAGTTGCTACCTGGGTTATTTTAATAGAGGGGAGTATTTTGCAAGAGTCACCAGAGTAAGGCTAACAGGGTCGCCAGGTTAGTTCAAGGTGAAATATAGGGTTCTCAAGCAAATATTTCTATGAGGGCTTTATATAAAGAGAGAAAGCCCTGGGTTTTATATAAAAAGAGAATCAATGATTAAGACAAATTTTCTGAAATTGAATAGAGATTTTAAAACCTCATTCCTATATACTACATGAAAAAAATCACAGAATGCTCTATTTAATGAGAAATCTGTAAAAGAAAATGTGCCCAAATGTGTAGGCTACTTACCCTAATACACAAATTATTGTAGGCTACTTACCCTAATACACAAATTAAGATATCTGTTGAATGTTTGGTCCAAGAAAGGTAAAAAAGATAAATATGAGTCCTTGCCTGTGCTGTGCAATTTTACAATTTAATGTGAACATGCATTTAAGGTAGGTCATATGTAACATGAAAGGTTGGTCAGGTTTGTCTCAAGGAATCCACATGAGCAGCCATTTTTTTTCCTCTTTATGTATTTGTGTATAGGAGTACCGGGAAGAGCTGGCTACATTCAGGAACTCATTGCCAAGGCAAACCTCTCGAGGCTTCATCGATATCAAAGAGGATAACATTCTGCCTGGGAGACTGGCTGATAGCTCAAATGACTTTGACAAGCTTAAAACCCAATCAGTCACCTACCATAAACTCCTAGGAGATTTGATTGACAGGCACCAGCGATATGAAGACTCCGCCTCAAAGACCTCTGATTGGCTCGGGCAGGCTGAAAAGACTCTCCAAGAGTTGAAGAAGGAACCTATGGGAGCGAACAAAGAAACCATCATAAGCCAGATTGAGAAAGTCAAGGTGTGTTTGAAATTGAAATTCATTGCTTTCTTTAAATGGATTGCCATTCTCTCAATAATTTGATGTGCTCAATATACTATGCTCATGTTAGCTCAACGGAAGCTTTCCTAAATGCTCCTTTTTATCCATCTCAGTCCATCCACTAAACCACCAAACACCACCAATAGCTGGTCTGCACCGTAACTACCACGTTTGGTGAAGACTGGGGATGGTCAACATTGAGGCCCTGCATGCTTTCAAACTTTTCCCCCCTACCTGTTCCTTAATTTTACTACCTTGATTCTGGAAATTAATTCATTTGTTTCTCATATATGCAGAGCTTCCATCAAGATGTCGTCACCCACGCCAGTGATGTAGAGGATGTGAAATCAGCAGGAGTAGAGCTGATACAGACGCAGCCCTCAGTCAGAGCACCCACCCAGAAAAACACTGGTGAGCTGACATATCATTCAATGAACATGCTAGTACGAACAATGGGTGCTTTAACTTTGTGAATGAAGCCACCAAGCTTTCATAACACTAACAAATTCATAAAAGAATATTTTCTCTATAATGTTTCCTACAAATGTTGTCCAGAAAATGAAAGAAACTCTCAGCATGTCTCATCACTTCACCTGTATGTTAATCACTTCACCTATATGTTAATAATAGAACAGCAGTGAGATTGTTGCTCTAAATAGCAAAATAGGAGGAAGAATAATTGCTGCCAAAATTCAGGACAGTATGGATTTCTGTTTTCAATGAATAAATGGAATAAATCTTTGACCTGTAAAGCATTTCAGGGAATATACCAAATAGAAGCAGTAGCTGATTTTAGCATGTATGTGGCTTACAATTGCCATTAGTCACTTTCTTCTATAATTGGTAATTCTTCTTTTTAATATTTGTGCAGGACAAATGGGTCATTCTATAAATATGGGGTTGAATTTATGACATATTTGGTGTCCTTCTAACATGCGAAATGAGTACAAGATTTGTTGTCTATATCTAAGACTAAAAGTAACAAAACATGTTTCCTATTAATATGCTTCATCAATACTGCATCATTGGTAAGATGCTTCCTCATATTGTAAATTTTAAAATAACTGTGATAATCTTTTCAGATTTCTCAACCATAAAGTCAAACTTTTTGGTTTCATGTGTAATGAGGACAAAATATGTCACACTATTTTATTTCTTTTAAGATACTATTGTGAATCGTTACAAGGCCTTAGAGGCAGGAGTGAATGACCTTTTGGAAGAGCTGCAGCAGGCTCTGGCCAAGACTCAGGATGTCCATCAAAACCTGGACATGCTCTTGAAGTGGCTGGACACTGCAGAGAATGAACAACATCGCTTGGAGAAGGGAACGGTCATACCAACTAAACGGGAGCCTGTCATGGACCAGTATGAACAGAACAAGGTATGGGGTGTCTATACTAGTGTAAAATAGGGGACAGGGCAAGGGGATGGTCATACCAACCAAACAGGAGCCTGTCATGGACCAGTATGAACAGAACAAGGTATGGGGTGTCTAGACTAGTGTAAAATAGGGGACAGGGCAAGGGGATGGTCATACCAACCAAACGGGAGCCTGTCATGGACCAGTATGAACAGAACAAGGTATGGGGTGTCTAGACTAGTGTAAAATATGGGACAGGGCAAGGGGATGGTCATACCAACCAAACGGCAGCCTGTCATGGACCACTATGAACAGAACAAGGTATGGGGTGTCTAGACTTGTGTAAAATAGGGGACAGGGCAAGGGGACAGTCTAAAGAAAGTAATGGAAGACCAATTTCTAGGTGAATTCAATACTATTGTATGGATTTAAACACTGTCATCAGAACAAAAATGTTTCAATATCATTTTGTATATATATTTTTTAACACTATTTGTATTTTATTCTCTCTACATTTACAATCTTGTCTGTAAATCTTTCTTGCAGGTGCTGGAAGGTGACATTCTCAGCAATAAGCCGACGGTAGATGCCGTCAAACAGGCCACCCAGCAACTGATCCAGAGTTCCCCACCCAAGGAGAGCCAAGAGATCAAGGACAAACTAGACACAGTGAACCGCCGTTACTCAACCCTCTCCTCGGCCACATCCAAGCATGGACAGGACCTACAGGCCCTCAATGGCAAACTGGCAGAGTTTGAGCGGGCCGTGGATGAGTTCGAAGATTGGTTGCTTCCTGACCTTGATCAGCTGGAGTCCAAAGATTTCATGAACAACGACCTCAGCAACATCGACAACACGCTCAAGGTTAGTACAGAAATAAGTAGGGACCTCTGGGTTCTACTCTTGGATGGTTCCCTCTTTGGCTTTGAGGCTATTGATCCATTCTGAAGGTTGGTATTGTGTTAGTTGTTGGGTGGTACCATATTGGTATGCTCCTTAAACAGTTTTGATGGATTATTCCATTCATAGTGAAGGTGGTATGATACTTTTTGATGGATCCATTCTACATTGAAAGTTTGTTCTTCAGTGTAGCAGCATGAGTGATTGTAAGTCCATTCTTAATGTTCCTTCTTTTAATTAAGATGGTTACAGTATAAGTGCATGCCATACCTATTTCAAAATAGTGGACAATTGCCCAAGATGAATTTCAGACCATCAAGAAAAATAATTGAATATTCTAGCTAATTTTAGGAAAGTGACTTTCCTTTACTTAAAATATGAGATAAATATGAGATGAAATATGAGATGAAATATGAGATGAAATATGAGATGAAATATGAGATTTTTTACTAGTAAATGTTTGATAATCGTTAGGATTGGCTCATAATAATGCTAATGAATGTTCTCTTTGGCAGGACGTGAGGCGTCGCTATGACTCCCACCAGCCTCAGTTTAAGAGGATCCATCAGTTAGGAGATGAACTGATAGAGAACGACAAGGTGACGGATTCCTCATACGTTGCTGCGGTCATGGCCAACTTAGATGACAACTATCAAGACTTTGAAGATGCCCTCCAACAAAGGTAAGCATCATTTTTATTCAATATTGGAAGATATCTAAACAGATTTTATTTAATATTGGAAGATATCTAAACAGATTGTATTCAATATTGGAAGATATCTAAACAGATTGTATTCAATATTTGAAGATATCTAAACAGATTGTATTCAATATTGGAAGATATTTAAACAGATTGTATTCAATATTGGAAGATATCTAAACAGATTGTATTCAATATTGGAAGATATCTAAACAGATTGTATTTTGGACTGAAATTATGCATGAGTCTTGTGATTGGGTTGTAACAAAAAACACAGAACAGCCTACAATATGGATAAAATTGACAAAATAATCGCTGTTAAGCCGTATCGACACAATGCTATTTTTCCTCCTGATTTGTCACCCGCAACAGTCCTATGCAACAAATCTTTTGTAAACGAAGTTACGTTTTTTAGTCACACACGTGTCAGGCAAACTTCAACAAAGTACAGTAGTCAAACGAGGGTTATATCTTTGCACGTAAATGGTTCTATTGAATTGCCACAATATTATAGAATGGTTGGCAACACTGCCAACCATTAAATAGAATAGAACACATTTTAATTCTGTATCTTTAAAAAAAACAAGCAAAATAATAAAAAGTAAATTGTTGTAATCTCTTAGTCACTTTGTCAATATTCATTCAGGGACGATCATCTGGAGCTTGAGAAAGATGCCAGCCGACAGTACAACGACAAACAGAAGTCCGTCAATGACTGGCTCACGAAGATGGAGAGGTCCGTTAGCCAATTACCACATGCTGCCACCGATATCAAGGTGGTAGAGAGACAGCTACAAGAAGCAATGGTAAGTTATAAATGGTCTAGAACAATAAGCCAGTTGGAAGTTGGGGAGTGGAATGGATTGTGGGTTATCAAGAAGGATACGAATAAGGCCTACAGAGATTAATTACACACTAAAAATGGCTGTATATGGTAGGATACGAATAAGGCCTACAGATATTAATTACACACTAAAAATGGCTGTATATGGTAGGATACGAATAAGGTCTACAGAGATTAATTACACACTAAAAATGGCTGTATATGGTAGGATACTTCATGTTCAGTAAGAAATTAGGGAGTCGGGGAGGTATTTCATGTCATTTACAGGTTTGACCAACATTTATTAATATCTGCTGACTAGCAAAGAACAATAAAAAGCCCACATTTGGGCAAGTTTACTGTACACTAAATGAATATATATTATACTATTTTACATAGCCAGCTGTGTAGTTCTGTTCTCATGTGTAAAGATATATCATTGTGGCCCCAAAGTGAATTTCACAGACTTCCCCATACATAACAGTAAATGAGCTGGCCAGCCTAGCAGATTTCTAAACCCACTTAGCACCAGCTAAAATTCTGCATCAAAACAAAATGTATACGCTTCCCCGATGACGCTTATCCCTAATTGGACAGATCACTTGGTTACCAGCATTTGAATGAGGCATTTATACACATCACTTCCTTATTATCATCTCTCGCAGCCCCTTCGGAAGGAGATCACAGATTACAAACCAGAGATTGATGGGGTGAACAAGGTGGGCCAAACCTACGATGAGGTGATACATGAGGTGGAGCAGCCCATTTCGTCTGACCCTCACCAGAGGTCACTACAAGCTGGCAGTGGACACTCCTCTCCACGGAAATCCAAGCACTCAATGTCATTGCTTGAGAGGAGCAGTTTGTTCGGAATGGATGGTTAGTGACGCTTCCTTATTACACAATGTATGATATTAAGCTGAGATTATCATTACACAATGTATGATATTAAGCTGAGATATTCTCATATGTTACATTGTTACATCATAAACTATGCCAGATGCTAAAATGTTGAAATAAATATCATTATTGCAACAGTCAAATATGTTGATGTCATTGCTCGGAAGGAGCAGTTTATTTGAAAATAAGCAGACTATAGGAGTTTCCAAACATAGTTTATGGATTGAAAACAAAATGTCTAATAATGTGGGAAAATAATCATAAAATCTGCTATCACCTGAAATTATCTGAATATATTGCCTGGATATTAAAATGCACCTGAAAACTGTATCCTCAGTTATTATTTGGTAATTTTTCAAATTCATCAGAGGATACTGACACCCAGAAACAATTGGCCGAGACCAACACCAGGTATGAAAACCTGCTGCAACAAGCCAATGACTACATTGACGATCTCAACCTGAACAAACAGTTCGTCGAGAAGGACGACAAAGTGATTGGTCAGTTAGACTGGGTGAACAATATGGCCGCCACCCTTCAAGAGAACAAACCCATTGCTAAGAACATTGATGAACTTGAGAAGGAGATTGGACAGTTGGAAGTGAGTGGCTTTGTTTACCAGTGAATTTTATAATCCATTATTCATTACAAACATATAATTATGCATCTTTAATTGATGTGTCCCTATCTGAGATAAACAACTCTTGCACCGGATATGCTATAAATCTGCTAGATCAGCTAATTTACTGACCAATCACATAGTTCGTGGGGAGGGTTGTGATATTCATTTTGGAACAAGATTTTTTAATAGAACAATTTTGGCATTACTTTAAAACCCCCAAAAATTCTATTTGACCAGTACAAACATTTGACCTTTTTCAAAAATGTATTTAGTCATACTTTGATTCAATGTTTCTATTACATTTTATTTTTTTATTTAAGAACATTATATTTTTAAGGAAAAATGCAAGTAAGATAACAGAATCCTGTAAACATTGTTAACACATTTTACCATTTTGGTTCTTGTATGACTAAAACATGCCTTTGCTTCAATCTCAATTGCCCACTTTCTCTGACTCCTTTACAGAATCTGAAGAAGGAGATCACAGTTCAGAAATCCCCGGTCGACGACTCCAGTCTGAGAGGAGAGCAGTTTCTGGATGACAACAAGGATAAGTTGGGCTACGATAAGCAAGACACTCTGGGCAACAAGGTGTCGGATTTGAGAGATGGCTACGGCAAGCTGGAAGATAATGCAATGGTCATGCTGGAAGAGGCCAAGGTGGAACTGGAAAAGATGAAGAAAGCTCAGGATGAAAAGGTGAGGCTGTTAGAAAGGAAAGGGTTACTCCATTTCAGCCCAACTGATAACATTGTATTACTATGCTCAGTGTCTTTGTCATGAATATAGAAAATTGCTAACAATCTTTATTTTTACAGAGCAATTTGGAACAGAGGCAGGAGAAGGCTCTTCAATCCCTTCAGGACCTTATTGATTGGGTGGCACAGGCAGAGCGGAGACTGGGTTCAGAACAGCAGATGACAGATGATAAGAAGGCCATGGATAAGCAGACCAAGGACCACAAGGACCTCCATGCTGATGTGATGGCCCACCAAGAACCGGTCATTCAGGCAGTCCAAGTCACCACACAACTCCTTGAGGACCACAAGGACAGTATGTTAGCTACCACTGCAGGGCAGCTTAAAGACCTTGCCGGTGAACTCAAAAGTCGTTTTGACAATGTGTTTGTGCAGTCACAGACCAGAGAGAACCGTCTCGGTAGTGGTGCGGACAGCTTGGGCAAGTTCTATGGCGACTTAGATAGTCTGAACAAATGGATTGCCACCTCAGAGGATAAGATGAAAAAGACGAGGCAGGACATTGGCAGAGACTTGAAGACACTGGAACATCAGCAGACGGCACACAGTGAGTTTAATGACGAGGTGCTGTCTCACGGAGCGGACTTGAGGTATCTCACCATGAAGGGACAAAGCTTCCTCGACATGGCAAAGGTACGTGCTGGGCATTTTTAAGGATGTATATTAAGTAATCAGTTAAAACTCAATTATTGTAGACAAATCTACAACCAGGAATCACATCCAAGGCTGTCACAGTTACTTCTTTTAAACCCATCTGAATTGTTTTCTGTGATATAGCCACTTTTAATTCAATTTTAAGTGTAGAATCTTTTAAAATGATGAGAAGGTGAAAAAACAAGCTCAAAGTTAGGCGATTTGGCTGTAAACGCTATGGTCGTGGCTTTGCACCACCCAGTTAATACCAACATTAATACACTGTACAAGAATTTTGACAAAAAAAGTAAATTTTACTGATATGGAAGAACATTTTCAGTTATTCCAGAGACCTATTTTCCCCGACCCATATAGCCACACTACTAATAGGCAGCGGGCTTAAGGCCTGAATTCGTTTGTTTAGTGACCCCGGGTGGGAACGATTTATAGCACAATTTGAAGGAAAAATCATGAAAAGTATGTCATTGCTTTTCACACGCACAACTCG
>JAODFY010285800.1:0-14141 GCA_027580055.1 Paracaudina chilensis
GGGGCCAGCATTCACATGTTACATAGTATATATATATATATACATATATACTGTGCAATGGCGTCCGCAGCATACAAAAGAAATTGCTATTCATTACCTGTTGTGCCCCCACCCCCACTATTAAAAAATCCTGGGCATGCCACTGGGACATCAGTGTAAAGGACACTTTGTTAGAGAAAGAACAAATTAATCATCCCTGCAAAATGTGAATATGTAATAGATTAGTTTTGTTGGGGGTAAAGCTCGACCTAGAGACAAACTCAAGACTGGATCCCTGCAATCCAAGCTAGTTTGACCTGATAAAACCACCACCAATTGCAGCATGACTATATTAGCAAGAATTGAGAGATACACAAGACAAAGGAATGCATGCCTCTCAGGCCAAACAATTTGTGTGTCCACAGATGCCTCTAAAATTGTAGGGTCAGTTGTATTTTGTAGGCTCACACATGGCAATGGCTCTATCTGTACTAGTATGAATGAAATAAAGCCTCAACAATAAATAACATGCAAATGACAGCAATTCTGACTAGGTTAATTTCATCCTAAACCTTTATTAAGCCTTCTATTTTTCACAGGAATGAAATTTTCAGTTGCAAAAAAAAAAAAAACATCCATGGTCGGAGCCAAAAAACATGGTCAGTCTGGGGTGAGCACAAACAAACAATATTTTGGGGCCTAATGATACACACATTATCGTTATAAAACATGGTTCATTAGCAGGTTCAAGTGTAATTATTTTCCACTGTGAAGAGACAAAATTTGGAATGTTCAAGAATGTGGTTTAGGTTTTTCTCTTTTCTTTTCAGACATTACTAACCTATATTTGAGGTTGATAGGCAGATGCTTGCTGGATAATTCTCGTTCTCCCTTTAGTCAAATGTTATCAAAACCTCAATCCAATTGTGCAACACTAATGGGCTATTAATACCACAAAGCATCCAAACAACCAAGCATGCGATATCAACTGATAGATCTTACCCTCTTGGCGTCCTGGTCATCAATGTTTTGTCCAGCAATAATCCTGCTATCAGCAGGCTGGTGGTGGTGATGATGAATATGTATGAGGGACATGAACTACCATGCAGAGGACAACAGGAGCAAATACTCCTCAGTGTAACAACATTTTTTGTGTAGATTTAGGAGATAATTAGTAGATTTCCTCCAGCTTTGTTTGACTCAACATTTCTGTTGTTATATTATTTGTCAAGGGCAATCTGGTAATGGTTGCAAATGAATGTTACAATGATGCCATGTCTCATCAATATGTGCAATTAATTCTGCACTGTAGTCCAATAATAATGAGTATAAACTTTAAACAAAACACATCACACTTTTTTATAATAATAAGTTATAAGCAGCAAAATGTATATCATTGTCAGTGTAAGAATTGACTAAGAAATGATACCAGTGAACCAACATAAAATGATGGAACTGCCCTCTAGCAATATACCATTAAATTGCAGACACAACGGAAAACATAATAAGAAAGATATAAATGGTTACTCACTCAAATTGTGATAGCCAATCCTAGTTTGCATCTGCATAATTTTCTTAATGTTTCAGCAGAATTACTAAACTGTCTTAAAGGTCCTTCATTCATGGACTATAATAAACCATATTACACATACAATGGAATGGCTTTACTATTTGCTTACAGTGATATCAATATATGCAATGCTTAGATCAAACATATATCAAATTTAAACATTCTTTCATTTGAAATATATATATATGGTTATACAATAAATGAAAGGAAGTGTACCTCAACCCATGCAATGCATCACTCTATACCATGAGACAAACAGCAAACTAATTATCCACTAGACTCTCAGAGAAGGAAAGTTTCAAATTGATTGTGAACATTGAACAATGGTGGTAGAGCTGTCATGTGATTTAAAAGGATGATTTTACAAAAGGGGACATACCCTTTCTCCAAATTCCTTCTCCACTGTCAGCATCTCTCTGAGTGTTTGAAGGACCTGGATACACAGGGTCTCATCTTTCTCTTCAAGCAAACTTTTTGTGTGTTTGATGAGTCTGAGGAGAGGGACAATTACAAGTAAATATTAGAGGAAGCTAGCAATAAACTGTGATGAAATATTTATTTGAATGAATCAGCATGTCAATTTTGTATTTAGTTACTGCATATATAGTATACTTACACATATCATGCTATCCCTCATACAATAGCAACAATATAATAGTAATAATAATAGCAGATTCTTTGTAACGTCTGGTTTATACAGCAAACCATGATTTTACAGCAAACTTTGGAGACTGTACAACTGATTAAAATTATTCATGACTAGAGGTATCAAAATAATTGTGTATAGACTGGTGATAAACAGCCGATACCATTATGTTCCATCACAGAAATAGAATCTATGTCAATTAATATACTCATATATAGTTGTAACATTGAGATATTGCCTTGTTTTACCGTGTTTTACTACAAAGCAAATGTTCTCTAGAACTACTTCCATACAATTCTGAATGGGCCATACGTCAAATTCAATTACTCTCAAAATCTCAATGAAGAGGAATCAGATTTTCCAAGTGAAAACAGAAAGTTGATTGATTTGTTCATCATTTACAATGCTACCAAATTGCCTGCATAGTTCCAAGCTAGCAGGTTTTGGGCCAGCTAGGAGCATATGTAGCAACAGTGTTTAACAGCATGCGTCTCTCAGCTCATTTTAAAAAAGGCATAGAATCAGTTTTGTTCTGTGAATTTTCCGGTGTTGGTCATGCAGGAAGCCTTTAATTGCTGTTCATATCCGGCAAAACTTCATCATTCATAGAAAATTTCCTTTTTCGTTGTAAGGAGAATGAATATCATGAGGATTTTACTCACTTGCTGATGAAGCCACCACTTTCACATTTCTGCCAGACTTCTGTTCCT
Organism: Paracaudina chilensis; assembly: GCA_027580055.1. Taxonomy (NCBI): domain Eukaryota; kingdom Metazoa; phylum Echinodermata; class Holothuroidea; order Molpadida; family Caudinidae; genus Paracaudina; species Paracaudina chilensis. The sequence continues at coordinate 2,906 of JAODFY010285800.1, forward strand.
ATTGTAAAGAGAAGCTCTGGCTGGTGAAGGACATCAACAAGAACAGAGAGCTCAGCTTGAACAAGAGGATGCAAGTGATCCTCAAGAATAGACACAATGTCCTGTTGATAGAGTTCAAGATATGTTAGTCACTTAGTGCCTTCTTCGCTGCCACCCCAAAGGTTTCGACTCCCAGTCAATATTCTGACAAAAAACTTAAATATTCACTCTTTAATATAAATATTTTTAAAATAGACATTGAGTTGGGGATGGATGATTTTAAGGCTTTTTGAAAAATATCAAAAAGGTGAATAAAAATACCAATTTTTACAAACCAAATTGGCAAGAGACTTACTTCAATTCTCATTACATAGGATATACATCATGAGAGACTGATGGCATGTTGAATAACATGTTACTTTTGATAGTAAACCACTGTGACAAATGATTTGTCATTTTTGAGTGCTAATTGTGACATGGTTATTGTATATATTCTTCCATGGAATAAGACGTTTATCATCAACCCAAAGATTGGATTAATTTCTGTCACTCACATTGTAACTTACTCACAAAATTAGCAAAATTTTCACACTAATACAAATTGTGAAAAAAATTAAACAGCACAACATATTTATGGCATACACAAGGCTAGCCTAACATATAGACATATAACTACTTTAGAGAGACAGGCTGATCCAGGCACTCCAGTAATGCTTCACAGGCTCATCACAACATATTAACATTTGGCTTATTTGGTATTATTTGGAACTGGCATAGTAAAATACCACATCACACAATGATTAATGAGAAGTTAACAACTATGTACTTGTCAGTAACTAGTCTACTTATACAGTCATACTGTGTACCAATTTTTAAAGAACATTATAAAAAAAATGATGTTTAATTTGGGACAAAATCAGCATTTTGTTTGGAGATAAATTTGGAAATAAGTAATGAGGCAAGGATAACATTTACAGATGTCTAGTCAAGAGCATAACATAGCTAACCTATGGATACACTGGAATGACACCCATGCCCCAAGGAGACTATAGAAATGAATACAAACATTTGGTGTTCCAAATGGTTGATTTTATTTTTCAAATTTTGTACTTTATATTAATATTAAATATGTATCACAGCTTTTTGTTAAGTTCAATCTATTCAATGCTAGAGAACTGAAAATATTGTAAGTTGATATTTTCCTAAACATCACTCACTATAGATGGTAATATCTCTTTAGATTTGTTGACAATTCTCTTAATCAACTTCATATTAAATTCAACCATATCATTTAAAGTGAAAACTTTAATGACATAAACTTGTCATGTGGCTTTCCTGTAGTATAAATATAAATCTGATAGACAAAAGAACTGCATTGAACATTGAGCCACAGGCATTCCAAAAGGTTACCAAGGACAATTTATGAGGAGCACTACAAGAGAAATGTTAGTTCTAAGTTAGGTATATACTAAACACGATCTGAGGCACATGGTCCACACAGAATACAAACCTCATCAATTTCTATGGGGTGATCAGTAATTCTGCCACACTGTTGCAATTTATAGACAAAAGATTAAAACTTGATGGTTGAGTAATAAATGTTTTTAATTGTGAACATAGATTGCCAATTACATTGCATTCAACCTCTATGCACACTGTCAACATGAAGTATGTCCTCTATCACAAGTCATATCAATTGATAGGGATATTGCCATGAAATTGCAAATTCACATTGACTGTTTTGTTAATCACCATTGTATTTTATATAAAGATTTTTATGCTTCAATGGCCCATTAGTTCACATTTGTGTTAGGGTCTGCTGTATTGATTGCAATATGATGTTCTTTATAGAGCATATAATAATTACAAAATGTAGTAACATTTCTCACCTTTAGTAATATCTAATGATTAAAATATTTGCACCTAAAATGATGGACACCGTAAACTCATCTGACATTGCTTACTGGTATATATCCTGTAAATTTTCATCAATCTGGTTTCTTTCTAAAAAATACTACCATTTATATAATTTTCAATCAAATGGAAATCAGCAAACAAGACAATAAATATTTTTTTGATATAATGCCTGCTAGGAAAGGGTGGAAGAGTTCGACCAGTCAAAATCTGACCTGTAAACCTTCAATAATGCTTCTGTAGTCTCGTGGCATAGCTGGCATGGACTCCCGTCGCACACGATTATGACTTCTCCAGAGACGGGAACTTTTGAAGACAATTTGAGATTTGGAGAAGAGGTCATTCAGCTGGCTGTCCAGGTCAACAGGAATTGGGAAATCCTTCTTCTTAGCTAAAGGAACAAATAATGGAAAGCCTGTAATGTTGCTGAATAATGAGCAAGTGTGAGCATATATATAGTGGATAAGGCATTGGATTGATGACAATCTTTGGAATGCAGGTTCAATCCCTAGTCTGGTCATATCACTATGTGGTATCCAGTGGCATAGCCAAGGGGGGGGGGTGGGGGTTCCCCCCCCCCCCCATGACCCAAGTGACCAAAACAATTGAGTAAAAAAGAAGAAAATAAAAATGTGAGTTGAGCTCACTGAGGAAAATGACAGAAACTAATTGTAATAGAAAGCCATTAAAAAAGATGAAAACTTGTCACATTCTCTTTGCAATTACCTATGTCAGTGAGAGTCTTGATGCAGGTCTCAACATGATAATTCTGCTGTCCTGTCATCCAACTACACTGAGATACTCTGAAGGCTCCCTGCAGTAACTGAATCAAAACAGGCTGACGGCTCTGCAAGTACAAAATGAAGGTACATACTCACTTTATGAGGCCAGGCCATACCAATCTCTTTTCAACTGCCAATCAAAGGATGATACATTATTGCAAAGCAATATAGTTTAAGGGTCAGGAGGGACACATGTCCTCTAATGATGTTCTGACCTCTTTTTATAGTTTTGGAGGTTTGTGTCATGTATATATAGATGTACCTGTACAGTGCTACTGTGTTCAGCGTATGGAGAGCTGAAGAACATGGTAATGATGTTCATCACAGTCTCTGTAACATACTTCTCCAGCTTGGTGTCTGTGTGCTTCCTGTCATGGGTTGCATTACAAATCTGGGGAGAAAATGGTATAAAAGAAAATACTTAACCAACATTGAAAAACAATTTAGAGGCATAATATATTATATACCAAACTATAGAGTAGGTACTGGAAGTGATTCCTCCATTACTAGGTGGAACTGCCAAGTGATGTCTATATTATGTAACCTTAACAGTATAGGAATCAGAATTTAATCCACCTTTCATTATGCCGATGAAGTCATTGACAGCTGACAGACATGATATGTGCATAATGCACATACACAAATCACACACAGATATGATATGTACATTATGCACATACACAAATCACATACCAAAATGGATCACTGAAAATCAAGCCCCAAATAAAGGAAATTTGATGAACATTTGGTTCACCTTTATCTCTAATGTATGTTTATTCTGTGAATAATGTTTAGTATATGTTCTTTATTTACATATCATTACAATATCATACCAAATCTGCAAAATAAAAGTAATTAAATCACAAAATATTAATATTCTATATTTCCAAGTAACAGCTCACCTTATCAATGTCAATGCGGAAATATTCAAAGAGGGTCCACATGTGTATGCTGGTGTATATCTCCTTCATCTCCACCTCAGTATCAACATAACAATGGTTCAGGAAGTTGATGTATGCATCCTTCACCTGTCAAGTGATGAGGAAAACCATCTCATTTTATCTGGGAAGTCATAAATCTAGCAGTGACTGATGTTATGACCACTTATTCCACAATTAGAAAATAGGACACAGGATTTAGGGAATTTGCCACAGAATATCATGAATCCAAAAACTGATCGGCAGAAAATGCAATTAACTATTCAAATAACTATTCAATAACTATTCAAATAACTATTTTTTAAATTCCCTCACCTCCCAAAAAACCTTTACTATCACAGAAAAATTCACACTATATTGATCATTTAAAGAGTTAATTTACTTTACTATGCAAGCCAGGATGACGTCATCCAGGAAGGTAAATCGGGCCCTAGCTCATGCTAATATAGTCTAATATACATATGATTTAATATTAACCGATTTTCTTATTCAAATTGATGTGATTAATACAGTAAAAAAATTATTTTGATGAACAATTTATTTTTAATACTTTGTTTTGAAGGATGACTGCAGGCGAGATTGACCTAGTGTTCATAGCAACCGATTAGAGCTAGCCTAACAGTAACAATATGCTTTGATTAGGCTATGGATTATAGGCTTAGACCTAACGTTAGGCTAATGATGTCTGTCATACAGCCAAAATACAATGAGTGGTCTTTTTGGATATACCGGAGCATTTTATGAAGCAAACAGGAACGGTTCTATTTATATGATTGCTGCTTACGTTTGGGTGATGGTTAGGTGCTGTCACTAACAAACAATACTAACGTTGTAGCCTAATGTTATATGCTACCGCCTAGGCTAGGCCTGTGCCAATTTGACCTAGCCTACATCTGAAGCCTTTTGTGATTTATATTTGGATTTTCCATGGAGTGATTCTCGTAAATGCTCTGTCACGTCTGTAAAGACAATGATCAGAAAGGGATTGTGGTAGGCTAGCAAGAATATTGCTAACGTTACATTTCTTTCTCTCAAAATCTTTTGATGGCATAATTACCTGGTTCTGGGTGATTTTAAGTGATTTGTTTCCAAATATACAATACTTTCTGGAAGACGAACACATTTTTGGTAAGTTTACGCTGCCTAGTCTCACTCTGACAATATTTACTTCTTAAGTTCCAGTCCTACGTCAATAGAAAGCCTAGGCCTATATTGTTACAATATGTAACGTTAGGCTTAACGTTATGATTTGGATAGATAACATAGAAAGTATTTTACTACGGTAATATGTTTATATTACGCGCACAGTTTTCAAAGGGGACCTCTCTATTGCTCTGGGGTTCTTTTCATTTATTTTGCCATATTTTGGGTACAACAATTCAATATGGAAAACACTTTTATCAGGCATAGGCCTATCTGAGAAAACCCAACGGTATCAAATAAATTAGGTCTAGGCATAGCAACGTTCATTTTATAAATGAGTTCTGTGCCATCGTAAACTACTTTCGTAAAATGGCTTGTTCATGTTCAATTCTCCTTGAGGTACCTTGGCTTGTTTGCTGGCCGGTCCTCTGTACTGCATTCAAAACCGGTCTCAAATGACCTCTCAGCCAATCAGAAGGCTGGTAAATGACATAAGGGTTTATGAATACATGTTTAAGGTTTTCTTGCTATATTTGAAATCGGCCCATCACCAGACAGTTCCAAACAATTTGGTGACACACTGTGCTCTTGACCATCTTGAGAAACTGGAACTGGACCAATTACAGAAATGGGATTTTGAAAATTGTTATAATTGTGTTTGCACAATACTCAGGTTTTGAACAATAAATTTTGGCAAACACCTTTATTGCTTTGGCTTGACTAGCCAATCAGGAACCTTCCTGTATGTGTGTTACATGCATGTATGTTAATACTTTATGAAAGAGTAATCTGAATTAAGGACTTTAATATAGCTGTGTTCCAGGATATTAGCTCTCTCTTTGCACTATTTAATAAATTATCACCCCTCAACCTGGCTCAAACATGTTCACTTTGTGGCTGCTAATTGTTGGTTTCCTGTGAGGTTTTCTCTTTCATTCATTAAATTTGTTGGGTTCATTAAGAGGAGTCAAATTCTAGCCCCTAATACCCTATGACCAAATATGCCTATGCTTCTTCCTTTTGAAATCCTAACTAGTTTGTGAAAACAAATGAGGACTAAGATCTCAAATGTGTCTCATACATATTCACGTTTCTGGTGATATGTCTCATCCAAACTTCATCAGTCCCAAACCTTCATAACAGTGAGAGAGAATAATTTGGATTCTTCTATTTCTATTTAACAAGAGTTAGCATTGATGCATAACTTTGTGAAGAAAATGGTTCTGATAAAATGTTTGACTTAACTTATATATAGCCAGAATGCTTCTTTAGCATAAGTGTTTACCTAACAGATAGTGGTATTGTTAAGGGGAGGGGACAGATGCCCCCCCCCCCCAAAAAAAATATAAAAAAATAATAATTTTATTGATATTTGTATGCCCTCTCCACTGATGTGTTGTGCTACCCCTGTGCCCCTCCCACTTTGAAAAGTCTGTGATGCCATTACTAGCAGGATAATGATTACCAAGCCACATGGGTATTTGCTAGCAATCTGCTCTTGTGAAAATAATTTCATGTCAAACATACAATTCTTCTTGATTATTGGCACAAAGTTGTTGAACCTGAATTCTAATTTCATCTTGCACTGACCTGTATCAGAAATTTAAAGAAAAAAATTCAGCTGGTGGAGGTTCATAACAAATTTCATGTGTTATCCATCTACTGTTGTGAAAGTCAGATTAAAATTAAAACATTCTCAAGTGAACAAGACTCAAGTTTTTAATCAAAAGATTAACTTTGATTTGAATATCTTTGAGGGAATATTACTTAATTTTTGGCATGGATTGATACCACTACAAATGTTCATAATGTTCTGCTAGCTATGAAACTTACATCAGGGATACAGTCAATATGTGTGACTACTTTGACAATATCATCTAGGGGGAGGAGGTGATGACATTTGATCTCTGTGGAGACATTCTTGCCCTCGGTACAGCATGCCAGGAGATGAACAAGGTGGATGTGGTACTGAAGGAGACTATCAGGGTCTAGACGTTCCTTCTCATTGATCATCATCTTCACAAATGTATCAAAGGCACCCTTCTCACTGAAGAACAGGAGGACATCGTCACCTTCGTTGATTAGCTGACAAAATAAAAGCAGGTGAGGAATTTTATGGTTGTCTGAAACTACCAACATTTTTGACAAGGCAGTTAAAGCATGCTTGCTAGTTGTCCTTAACAATGCTAGAGATATTAAACAATATTGAGATATATGTTTTGGAAATATCCCGATATTATAGGAAACCCCGACAATCCAGGTGGCAGAATGACAGCTAGTAGCACAAATTAACAGAAGTTAAATGAATTTCCTACATTGAAGGTAAATATTGTTTTGTTTTTAGCCACAGGCTAAAAGTTATGATGCATTTATCATTTTGTAGTTTAACAATGTTGTCCAAAAATATATGATTATAATTTCCAGCTTCAACCTTTGGGTGCTTCAACTGATTGTTTCATCAAATATACATAATAATACATTATGAAGCTACTGTATAATAGACAAACCACTGCATATGCAGTGTACTCAGTTGACCAACTGGCCAATATCATTGCAACAGATTTACCTCAATATTATGTTTGAAATGTTTCATTGAAAATAGTAGTGAGAAGACTGAGAAATCCACATGCAATCTGTGATGCCAAGGTTTTTGAAAAGAAGTGTAGCCTACAGTCCTGTTCAAAGATCATTATGGCAATGCCCCCATCTATCTATATCCTGTGGCTAGTTGGTATTACTGAGGACCAATAAGCGAGAGAGAGAGACCCACCTCAGTCATCACCATGTCTTGGGTTCTTCTGATGAACTGACCATCAGCTTTGACCAGAGTTTGTAGGAATTTCAGGTACTGGACATGCTTGCCTTGTGTTGCAATACAATGTGCAAAATGTTGCACCACTTTTTCAGACACCTCTGTACAGAGCTGGACGTTGTCCAAGTAAATGTGTCTCATCGTCTCTGCCTCTAGCCGCTAAAAGTAAAGTAAACGAGAATTCATTATATTTTGATAGATTCAAATCATAATCTGTTCCAAAATGAATGACTTCAAAATGATACAATGTCTTGCTGTGGCAACCATTCATATAATAAAATATCAAACTACATTCAATGTTCAAAAGTACATTTATAACGAACACCGGAAAGTCAAAATCCCAGAAAAACGTTGGAATGAATGGTAGGTTGAAGGTTTTGTTTGTGTTAGGTACTTCACTATTCCAGTACTCAATTTTTTGTTTTGTTAAGATGAACTAGCTGGGAAGTAAATCAAGATCTAGGGATCATCTACTCATTATGGCCAACATATATACCAAGTATGATATCATTCCAGCCTAACCTTCTTGAGATATCGTGTTTACAAGGTATTTATAGCGATTTAGCATAAGCCCCGCCCACTCATGAATACTAATTAGATGAAATATAACTGTCTTGGGAAAATATACCACTCATCAACTTACATCATCATACCAAGTATGAAGCAGATTGGACATACTGTTGCAAAGATATTGACATTTAAAAAATTTACTTTAAGCTCCGTCCCTTCATTAATATTCATGGCATGGCCACCAAAAACAATAGGGATCATCTACTCATTATGGCCAACATATATACCAAGTATGATGTCATTCCACCTTCTTTTTCTTGAGATATCCTGTTTACAAGCTCAAGTGTCTCACACACACACGCACATACACACACACACACACATACGCCAACTTGACTGCATAGGTTCCGATGCTGCCTTCGGCATCGGAACCAAAAACCAATTCAATCAGCACCAATTATCTGTTAGGCCTCATATTGGAAAGATCAAAATTTCAGTCACAAACCTTTGTGTTTTCATATGCAAATGGATTTGTCGGGTGGAAACAGACGATACTTTTCCTGTCAGATGTCTCACATATTTTTGGTGAGCTGTTGGAGATTGTCAAATCAAATATTTTGTATATGAGGTATATGAGAGAGCATTAAGAAATAAACTACAATTGGGCAACTTTTACTGGTGAATAAACATTCAAGACTATAAATATTGCAGAATAAAGGGTGATGCCAAGCCTCAACCATTATTCTACGAAATTTTCCTAGTAGTATTCTTTCTACAACCCCAATTTTTTGAAAAAAGTGATTTGAACAAGTCACTTACTTACTATTTATTGCAGAATAACTGTCGGTCATGTGACACCATTCTAGCCAATGAAAGATAAGGATTTCAACAACGGATAGCTCAGGGATGTAGAATTAATGACAGTATACTGTAGCCCATCTAACATTCAAGGTCATGTTAGAACTTAAATGGTACAGTATGATGTCCGAGGCAACCAGATTTACAGATGGGCAAACAAAAATAAGTGGCCCTGTGGAAGACCAAATCTAGGCTAGAATGTATGCCTCATTGTAATGTTTAATTTCATTGAAAATATTCATAAGTTTACCACATCTATTACGATTAAATATCACACAAATATTATGGTGCAAAAGCCATACTGAATGCACTGTTTTTGGATAGCATCATCAATCAAGAAAATTATAAACAATGTAAAAAAAGAAAAGAGGAACAAAGATTTACATTAAAAATTTTGTACAATTAAGAAACAGATCTCAGTAGACTATTTTTGGGAAGACCATTTTTTGGAACAAACAGCCCAAAATATAATTATTTTCAGGACAAACAAAATGAGAAAAGCTGGTTGTCCTGTGGACTACCATTAAAGGAACTTAAAAGGAATAGTGATGAAAAAAAGAGGGGGGAACCCACACTCAGTGGAGACAATTCTCATTACAGTATTATCTCTGGTTATATCTGCATAAATAAATTAAATTAATTTTATCAATAAATTAAATTAATAATTTTTTCATTAGCATCTTGGAAACAACCAATGTACGGAGCTCTCAAAGTGTCAAACGAGATGTCATAATGGCAAGAAACATCTTTGCAAGGCTGATCATCAAATTTTTAGGTTATAATATATATATATATATAATGATGATGATGCAAATCCAACTGAACACAATGTTATCGTCAAACGGCTCCAAGGAGCTAGAGAAATTGATAGTTAATCTCAGGAATGAAAGTTAACAACTGAGCATGCGCAAACGGGATCTCATATTATTTACGAACGAAGTTACGAAATAAAACACACATCGACAATTGCGATGTATTTATAGAAATGAGGTTAAAGTTGGACAAATCTGGAAATGGTGAAAAGCACTTAATACAAATAAGGTGTGCCTGTTAACTTGAAAACAAAATATTTTTTTAGGTATAATGTTGACAAGCTTAACCTAGGATGCCCCTGTTGACATTAATTCTACATCTCTGAAGAACCTAATTTGATGGCAAATAAAGCCAAATCATAAACCAGGCTGTACCATACTGTATATCACATAAAATTAGGACACAAATCCTTACCTATGTGAGGACCTAGCTGGAATCTTAGGAAGCAAAGCTCTCAACCCACTGGAGGAACCTAGAGAGAGAAAATACAAATATATTTATTTAGTTTGTGTGAGGATTTATTGATATTCAGAAACTAAAAATCGTAGGCCAAACCAAAATTTCAAATGCATACCCGGGCAAGGCACTTGCCTCTCTCCACCCTGGTATGAAAATGGGGATGTGTGAGGGTTGGTATTTAAGTTCACAGAGTCCCCTTCTCTTCCCTCAAATGACCAGGGACCATCACTGAATTCATTGATGCAAATTATTATCCACCAATACTAATTGCATGTTGCATGAAGTCTGATGTCAGACATTTATATGATGGGGTGCTCGTCGGATGCGCACCTAAGAGTTTTATCAGCTAAAGATTCTAAAATACTCTTAGAAGGGGAACACGAAACATATTTTCTATATCATCAAAATTTGGAATACCGATATAAATACCTTATATCAAATTTTGTAGAAAAGGGTGAAAATTCTAATAGTTCTTAGATGGCAATTGATACTGAAATAAATTTCCCGAAGGTGCTCGTCGGATGCGCAGTAGAAAATAAACGATGGATACATTAATTTATATATATATTAATTTATATATATTAATTTATATATATTAATTTATTTATATATATTAATTTATATATATTAATTAACGGCATATATTAATTTATGAGAAAATAAAGAAATTCCTGTTTCGGATTCATTTTGGATGAAAAACGGTTGCCGATTTTGTTTTTCATAATAAATTGAAATTCCAACAGGTTGCTACGGTGATGTAGAACATTAGGCTAGACTGTGCAGCCGACGGCCCGACTAGCCAGAAAGTTTCCTGTGGGGGGGCGCTGGGTGGGGCGCCGGTTTACTATCTAAGCGGAGCGCCACCATCGTTTGGCGCGCAGCGAACCCAAAAATTTCGCAAAAATGGGCCTCCTAGAATGCTGGAAATGGTACTTCCCAGGCCTTGCAAGGGGATCTAAATGTTCCTAAACATCCTTCATTTTGAGATCTCATGTCTTGATATGGTCATCAAATGGGTCAGTGAAAAC
>JAODFY010285910.1:0-14140 GCA_027580055.1 Paracaudina chilensis
ATGAAATGCTAGTAGTGAATGTGGATATTCTTCTTATGGGGGTATTCCCAATGGTGTTGCCAAATGTGGGAGGGGAAAGGGCCCCAAAATTATTTGGATGTACCCCCTCTTAGGTCAGGACATTACCCTTAATCTTATCGCTATTGTAGGGTGATGTAAATGGAAAAACTTGTGTGATGGCATTGTCCTAGTACAATTGGTAAATCATGAAAACAATTTAAAACAAAGAAACAATAACGCATCAAAGTTTATAATATACATAATAACATTTATTTTGTGTTTTCAATGAAAAAAATGTGAAGCTAAATGTTAGCAAGGTGAAGTTAAAAGTTAACAAGGTTATGAAGTTATGAATCAAATTTTCCTGTAGTGGAGCTTTCCCTGTCAGCCAGTAGTGCATGGAACCTTCTTTGACGTAACTGAAGTCTCCAAATCTGTTTATGATGCGAAAATTCCAGTTTTCATCAAGGTCCTCATCTAAGTATGTGTGTCGGTGTACAGTCCACTTAGAATTAAGCTTTCCCAAAATCTGCAAACTACAATCAGGTACATGTAACACTTTAAAGGTATCCTTTGGTAAAGGTACTCTCAATTCCACAAATGAATCACACTTTCGATTCGATTGCAATGAAGTGATTCTTTTATTGCTATGAGAAGTTCATTCTTGAACCTATTTTCTGCCTCCACAGTTGTTTCAATAAGGTGTTGAGGAATTTTTACAACATCTGATGGGGTTCGCCACTCATCATATCTGGAAGACCAACCTATATAATGTACTCTCAGGAGAGGCTCTCCATTTTCTAGTTTGTTATCAATAACTTCTAATTCCTAGAGTTTTTTGGTAGACCAAACCTCCTTCTTGACCGTCCGGGTACCCTTTAGTTCAGTGTATTCGGCAAGTGCGGCGTAGTCTATTCTCTGACGTTTCCTCAAGTCTCTGACTGGATTCATCTTTCTCTAGGATAAACAAAATATATAACAGTGAAAGAAAATTAATTGAAAAGGTTTAACTAACGTACACAAAAGTGATATTAATCCCAAAACAAAATAGGCCTGCAATGTGCAGGTGTTTTTCACATATTCGTCATTAGAAATTCAACATAACGATTCCTTTTCAGATCAAATTCGCCATATTTTCTACGGATATAATCAATATAGTAAAAATGATTAATATTTCGATCTTTTAATAAACTGTAGCTATAGCCCTTCAGGTTTTGTAACTATAACAAATCAAAGTATCAGTTTTACAGTATGAAAAGTGAAATACTACAGTGAACAAGCTCTACGTTACCCGCGAAGGGCAAATGATCATACCGTTCCGTTATGAATCGGGAGGATAAAAAATCGTCAGATGCAAGTTCATCGTGATAAACATTGATAATAATCACTGTTCTAAAGCAATCAACGTCGCTACCTTTCATCAACTCTTATATTGGTCCAGCGGAAATCGGCTATTTAGTTAGTAGTTATAAGTGATACGTTGAGCTTTAAATCAGTACGCAGGGCCGACAACTTAATTTCATATTTTTTTCTTGCACGCCTGACAAATATATTGGGAACCCCTGTTTTACACGATATATATAACAAAACTAACATCTATATAGAATGCATGTGCTCACAAATAGCCCGATCCCATATGTTTTAAGCGGGATTAATTTAGGCCAACATTAATATACATTATAGAGCAATTTCTTGTATAAATGCCGTAGCAACAAGCTAATCGCCCGTTGATATATCTGTATGCACTTACGGAATACATATAAACAGTTGCGCCGTATTTCATGAATTTTGAATTTAAATAAACAAACCAAAAATACGAATCCTTTGCTCATTGTACATTTTTTAAAATATCATTTACATTCCATGGTACCTGCAGAAAATTCAAGCTACAAGCAACAATGGAAGGTATGTTAGACAACATCATTATCATAAATAAGACCAATACTGTAAAATAATTAATGGACAGATTATACTGATTTGCTTGTTATCAGAGACTAAATAACCAATGTAACAGATATTATCAATATATTTTCAAGTAACTGTACTTTTAGGAAGACGCTTTATGGAACGTCATGTGGCGTTATTACTATTATAAATCATTCTAGTCATTGGTGATACTGCTAGTCTTTCTTTTATGACAGACAAGAGCGAAACAATTATTGAAATGATTACAAAAGATATCATGAAACCTATTAAACGCTTCATCAGTATATGTATATCGGAATACTTCGTATAGCAGTATGACATGGGTTGATCTTGGGTTGCAGGAGTTATCTGTGTTTATTGTAACTTAGTATCTGATAGTGTTAAAATACGTTCAGAAACGTCGTCTATTATATATCGTCTATAAGGATGGACAATAAAGTGAAAATGAACGAGTATATAGTATTACATGTTACCCATTTGTTGTAAGGACGTTATATGTAACCACGTGGTAAAATTTATTTCTGACAGCTCGGTTTTCGTTTAAATAGTGCTAAACTGTTAAAATTAATTAGTCAAAATAACGTTATTAATCATACGAGACATCATTTTTAATTAACTTAGTCAAAATGATGTCTCATATGACTAATTAACGATATTTTGACTAATTAATTTTAACAGTGTATGATTATTTCCCTTATTATTTTTTTAATGCTTCTACAAGTTTCCAATAGCTATTTGACGGTGTAAGCATTGGGACCTTAGTCTTGTGGTTTGATAGTTGAATACGATTGCCTAAATATTATTTCAGTATTTCATTTTTTTTCAAGTTTGACCCTACTTTAACCATTAGTTATAAAATATCGAGGTGAGAAACCTTTCTGATAAGAACTACTTGAAAAGGTGGAGCCTTGCCTCAAGATGTGGTTAATGATTATTAAATTAATGAATTTTGGTTAGTTGAAATAAATAATTTTTACTTTCATATGCTTTTATCAGAAGTGCCCATTGTTTTATCAGAATAATAACCCAATGACCATATAACCGAAATTTAAGAGCATTATAAATGCAAGCAATTACGGATATGGCACGAAGAGATAGTTGGCGCTGGAATGTACACTATATCCCCAGAAAGGGTTCTGAGCAGATAACATGTTGGGAATCCAAAATAATGATGATATTATTATTAATCGTTGCCGAAATATGACAGCATTAATTAACAAAAAAAAAAAAACTTATTTAGTGTGTTCTGGAAAAAAATCACTTTTTTTCAACCGTTACACTGTTCGCGTTTGCACGGCCACGTTCAGGTTGAATTGGGCTTATTATATTTATAGAGTCAGAATGCCATCTGATAAAAATCAAATGCATTTTTATACATTTAATTTTTCCGGAAATAACACTAATAAACGATAATGGAGTACGGGCCCCCATGTGTTTAACATGCTTATAATAAAATTCCGTGTACACAACTAAAGCAAAACATTCCATAGTTTTACATCTGTTAAAAAGCAAACATTCAAATTTTCCATTTGATGTGCCCATAAGTTCTTACATTTTATATACATATATCGATATGAATGTGTATGACATAAACAATTATAGTTACTATACAAACCTATTTTCTAACATATATATTTTTTGTTTTACACAGTACTGTAAACACTCGACTTTGTTATAAAACACTTTCAAACTACGTTTCGTTTTAAGTGGTGGCATCAAACTATTTCAGTATTCAAAGCCATTCATCACAAACTACGTATGATATCCCTCCCAATAGGCTATGACATTTTAAAGCTCTAACGGATGTAATAACACTATAAGAGGAAACGGATTGCCAGCATTTCAATTGATCAAAACTTGATTAAAGGTTAGGCCAAAGATATTGTCATCCATTTTAGTATAAGTAATGCTGCATTTGTCACCAGCCTGCATATGGACAATTTTATGATAACATTCAAGAAGTGACGTCAATTATGATTGGTATTTTCCTTTCAAAATTGACACGAGTTAGTTAACCCCATACCGATGACCCCTGAAAAAAAAAGACAAAAAAAAAATCATCAACACATATCATAATCATTAACGCATCTGAAAGTAATGATAACATTATGCAACCAATATGTTGACAGTTCTTCATGTATATTAGTCAACGCGTTTTGTTTTTGTGTGTGTTTCAGAAGATATAAACTTTGAGATTGAAATATAAGCGCCACATTATATTTTCATCTTACCTCATATTCACATGCCACAGCGTATTGAGGTTCTGGTTTAGTGCAATGATTTTGTTTTGGAACCGATATTTCATTACGTTGTTGGCTTGAAAAGGCGTCAAAAATGTAAATAATAATAATTTTAATAATAATATATATTTTTCTCCATGTCTTTATTCATCATTTACATATCATGACATATTTACATCTTTCATCTGAAATCATAACCATTACAGAACTTAAATCATTTGACAAATTTCAAACAGTTGATGATGATGATAATGATAATAATTTTAATTGTTCCTTACCATCTAAGTGTCATGAGCTTTGTCCTGCTGTTTATTATTGTCCTTATCTGTTTGGATATTATTTCGATAGAAACGTTTTATCATTATCGTAGTTTTCGCATATAGTAACTTGTAAGAAAAGTTGAAAACAACTAGAACATAATTATCGTAGTAATAAGCAATATTAACCTTAAGTCATGTCGGTATCCATGGCGAGTCCCAGATCGTCTACATCAACGACAGGGGAACATACACATGTATCATTGTCCCGATGTCCATGTAGCCTAGCTGAACCTTCATATATCATCCTATGTATAATTGGATATTTTTGGGATTTAAAAGAATGGGGTCATTTACCCTTTTAATTAGTTAACATTATTATATTATACGATATTTTATTATATATTCGTATATGTTCAAACCAACAACAATAATAAAAATAATAATAATACATAGCACTCAAATCGTTAAATGCCAAGCATCTCACGTTGCTCATAATCGGGTTTGTTAGATTGTACTGGAACATTACAAGTGATCCGACTGTATTTAGTAGGCTTGCTTGCAGGGATGTGTTTAAACATCGACTATCCATGCCCCATTCCTGGAGTACAACTCTAGGCAAGGGGTACCCATCCGAGGCGCATTTTACATCAATATATCCGTTTACATCAGATATAAGGTATCTTTGTGAAATATCATCACGACGCCATTCAACAGACGGCGGATCTGCCGTAGATGTAAACATATATTAATTTATATGTTTACTCCAGTTAAAAATAACTTGGATATTACCGGTCTTTTCCTCGTGTTAAGAGAATTTTAATCATTTAAGTGATTTTAAACACATTCGTGAAAAAAGTTTATTATCGAACGAAGTCTATTATTTTTTCAAATAATGATACATATAAGTATATATTATAGTCATTGTATATATTAACGGTCACATTTGGTAAATTATACCTGACGTGCAATATACGTGGACTGACTCTGCAAGCCTGCTGTATGTTCTAATATGTGTTATTTTTTTTTTTGGTTGCCGCTGGTATACCTCGTGATATGTTATACACATAATATAGTTCGAGACGACACTTTACCTGACTATACCGTACCGGGGTAAAGGAAAAGTGGTATATCTAGATAAGCAGTTATCTGCCGTTTGTTTACGTTCATTTTAGTGTATCGTTTGTGCGACTATAAATAGTATTTCGTACCTTACAACTCGTGTCAAAAACCTGATGAGTCAGGCTGTAAATATGCCTGAATGATACGGCAAGAAGTTCATAAGAGCACCAACCCGTTTCTTTGTATTTCCGAAAAGTAATATTCTCAAAACTGTTTGTTTTATTTCTTGGTTAACGATTCTAAAACACGAAAATTGTATGTCTGAAACTGAGTTATGCTCATTACATGTAAATATGTAATAAATTGATTTGCTTAATACTGTACCTCCAGTCTGTGTGTATCTATGGAATTATCTAATCTCTGACATGTTTCGTAAAGTAATGCCGTTGGGGCGTATGCACTTGTACTGGTTTAAAGAAAATAATAAATTTCACTCTGTATGCACTTAAAAAACACCTTAAAATATCACCCTGTATGACCTTAAACTGCATCCGAGAGTTTTACGTAGTTTGTTAGTCATCAGTGGTTCAGGTTAATACAAAAATTTGGGGTCAGATTCGTTCCTTGTGTTAAAATGTTTCTCTAGCTTCTTTTGCGTCTCCGTGCAGTGTCCCTTTTCAGTCACTTAAAGAAGCAATGAAGTTTCGGATTTTATGCTGTGTAGTTTCCAAATGCATACATTTTCCTACTTATGTAACATTGGTTGTTTACATTTTGTTCTTTTCAAACTTGTCGTGTAGATCCACAATTCTTACAGCGCCTTCCAAAAGAAATCTGCTAAGTAAAAGTAAAGGTTTGAACTGCAGAAGCCGAGAAGTACACGACTCAGAAAAACACAATATGATGTCACGATGTTCCGCCATTCACCTAGCATCTGGAATGATAAATGGGTAAAACGAATATTTCTCGAGTCCATTCTCAAATGCATCTATAATTGTCCTGTAAACCGAATTAATTTAAGCGAATCTGCCCCGATATGTAGCATTCATAAAGGCACAAGGAACCATCTGAGTTTATTTTAGGTATATCTACCCATCATGTTAGTCTTTGTTTGTTAAGAACACGTTCTACTGCGAAGCTCATAGTTTGAAAGCTGGCAATATATCTTAACATTCAGATTAAGAACACTTCGCAGCAAGATTGGCTGACACAGCTTCCGGCGATACAAAATGTATACTTCTACACTTAATTCATGAGACAGAATTTTGTCAATACAATTAAAGATCAGCCCCCAAATCAATGTAATAATATTGTTCATCCAATTCACAAAATACCATTCCGCATCCACTCCACTCCCTTGAATCACAAATATCATTAACCGATCTTTTCGGCCCACACACTCTGCATAGTAACACTTATCCGCATTACTTGTGTAAAATGTCACACTGGTTCGTGCTTTTCTCGCCCAAGCTTCGCTAGATCTTCCGTCACAGCCATACGTCCCTTTGTGTGAGTGACTACCTCTGCTATTGGTCCTTGACGTTTCTTACATAACATTTTCCCAGTCCAAAATTTGATAAGATCTTCCATTTGTATAAAGGACATTTTCAAAAGTTGAAATTTTAGAAATAACATTAGTATATACAAATGTTGGTACTTTTCTTTGTTGATATACATCCCAACGTAAAGACAAACCAAAAACAAACTATAATATAATATTTTTAGGAATTTAAATAAAATCAGTCATACAAAATATTGGTCTTTGATCCCTAGTCACAGCGATCCTCGAGGCGAGCATATATACAGTGCATGTAGTATCTTGCTGATTTTTAAAGTAATAATCAGGGTTTGAGGTCTGAGAAATATTTCTTTTCACCAAAAAGGGATTTTGACTTTTGTTTACGTTGTTAAATAATGATTAAAATACTATTTTCTTTTTCTGAATCTTTTACATCGCAAATCGCCTAGTTTGCATACATACTGAGGCGGTATAAACATTATTCGTCTTTTTGTAGAATATCGATAAGTTTTGTTGCAAGTTGTGAATATTTCGTGCATTGTCACACTATATATGCATTACGATGTGGTATAATGACTAAAATAACCCTGATTATTGCTTTAATATTGGGTCACACCACACATTAATTTAAAAGGGTATTACAAAGAAGTACCTACATAATATAAATGCTAATGTGCTGCCAGATGTTTCATTGATAAATACATCTAGTTAAAATATCAATTAATAATTATGCAATGCTCTATTACCATCAAGATATATAGAAAAAATATTATGTTATTTTGTATTTAGAATGTACGCAATTATAACATTTGCAAGATAGATAACCAATATGCACATAACCGATGGATAGTCTCGAAAAAACGCAGTTGCACGACCCAAAAAGTAGTCGCGTGCGATTATGTCGCTTACGGCCGTCTACGCAATCGTTGAAACTGCATCACTTATCATAGCAATTCAACACGACCATTAACACATTCGAATCACCTCTTTTTCGAACGTTGACCAACAGAAAGCGCGTGTCTGAAAATCATATGTAAATATATTCACATACAACGATGTATCGTGTTACAAATGATAAAAAATAATAAATGTGCATTGAAAGCAAGTGGAATGAATGGTAGATAGTCGATTAATTTTACATTTTGGTTTCAATATCAGACCAAACATATAGAATGGAACGATGTATATATATATTTAACATTCATTTTACAAAAGCACCATGTGTTAGTTAATATTACATTTTTACCTGCTACAAAACTTATGATGTTTGAAAGTAATTATCCATTGTTGAATTAAAATAAATGAAAATATTATATTAGAGAGATTATTTACTGAATGTTGCCATCTGTTTTACTGGATAGTTTAGTACGGACTTTCGTTTAACCTAAAAAAGAGTTGAAATAAAAATGATAGGTATTGGAACCGTATATCCGTTGTGACAATATAGCGTACACATTTTTGTTGAGCAGTATGGGCTAACCTATACGGATATAAATAATGACATATTATAACTAACTTTGAACTTACGTTGGATCAATTTGTACATAGGCACTATCTTCAACTAATGTATCTTCTTTCGTTTTATTTCTACAAGTAAACAAAAGTAAAAAGAGCATGCGTTTTGCGATTTCGACAGTTCACTGCCCTTTAAATGGTGAAGAAAATCACAGATGAGCAGTGGTAAAATATTGATTTGTTCGCCATATATACATGATAACTACTTAGGTGTAAGTTTTTTTTTTTTTTTTTTTTTTAGTAGAGGTCGGGCTTACCCTTTCTTTGACACAACTGCGTAGCTGACTCTTAAATCGTGGTCCTCTGATACTCTGATACTCTGGTACTCTGATCTTGTTGTCGGTTTTTTATCCAACCTACATATTCAGGGGCAGACATAACGAGAAATGTGCTTTGTAGGAAGTATATAACGCTATATAGGCAATAAAATTAATCCAAACATATGATAAATTACGTAACCAATATTTATTAGAAACGTTTCTTTTTAAAGCAATTTAATTTTCCTCTCTGACACCACGCTAATTAGTTATGCATACACTATTGTTTTTTATTATTGTGTTATAAAATATAACATCATACATACCGTTAAGAATAGTTATTCACGTTAAACTAGTAATTCAAGAGATTAGTAATCGCTAAATTATAACAATTTGAATTATACTTTGATGAGAAAATAAGAATATTCATTTACACATGAACCCAAATCCTTACTTTTCATACGTCTCAACAGGAGGCTGGCAAAGTGTAAGTTCTGGTGTATCTGCAGTTAGTATAATATTCAGAAAAAAGGTAAATTGTTTTTATATTTATAATAATAGATTCAATGATGTTGTTACACTTTGAAATGTGGAATGTTTGAAATATTTATTTGATCTTACGATTATCAATCGGTGGTGGAGGTGGCGGTACTTCATTTTGACAGACATCAGGGATACTTCTTGTTCTAAGAGTGCCGAGGGATTCGTCAGGCACATCTCGAGTTTCTCCGTGATACCTACAAATGTTAAATAAAAATATAAACTAAAACTATACCGTGACGTTATATTTTTTATCTGGGTAATAACCTTATTTAACATAAATTATAAACATGGCCAATATAAGATTATGCTAATTTGGTCATTGCCTAGACCCTATATGACACAAACTTTCCTTAACACATAGTCTGCTGTACAATGATGTTCACCGCAATACTGTTATGCAAAACCAGGAAATATCTAACCTTACATTGAAGCTCCCATGAAACTTTCTTTCTAAGAATGATTGCAAAAGTAAAATTGCTTAGAAAGTATATACTGTTATTCCAGTAATTGAATATCATATCATTTATATAATTTAAATACAACCAAAAATTACATCACCCAAAATTCGAAGACTGAAAACGCTTGTTAAAAACTTACTTTGATAACAAGTCGCACATATTATTGTGACAACAATTATAAAACCAACAGCAACGACTGTTGTAGTTTGTAGATTTTTTTTTACAAATATTTCTAAGCTGACTGCGAAAAAAAAAAATAACAATAGGTTAATTACAAACAATTAATTCCAAATATTCTGTAAATATGTCATTCAAATGCAGTGGCATCGACAGACGTTTTAATGTAAGTGGAAAGTGAGGGAACGACCTTTTAGCAGGGGAGGGATTTAGTGGCGGTCCCTGGTGCCTTCAGTAGCCATGAAGGCTTTCAAAAGTGAAGGGACAACATTTGTGTGCATTCAGAGTACCCTGACGAAGGAATTTGAGGTCCTCAGAAAGAAATTCAATTGACATAGTAGATATAAAGAATATGGTGACATGCTATTCTATTTGTTTTTGTTCAATGAAACTAGAAGCAATTTGATTTAAATTGTAATGTTTTATATGTTATTTGGTTTGGTTTGGATGTATTTCCCCTTTAATTAAACATACTTACAACTAAAACTGACTACAAAAGTGTCACTATAATCGGGATCGCCAAAAGAGTTGTTCGCCAAACATCTGTATCTTCCTCCATTTTTATTGTTCTGAGTATTCAATTCAAACATCCATGTAATTCCTTTTCCATCTTTCGATATTTTATTAATCTTTGGGTTGATATTTGCATTTTTCCATGTGTTTCCTTCACCAAGCCGTTCCAGTGTAACGTCTGGTATTGGAATTCCATCAGCTCGACAATAAACATTGATTGCTTCACCTTGTCTTATTTGCAAAGTCAAGTTTGTCAGTACCACGACTTTGGCGGAAACTGAAATAAATTTTATACATACCTACATGTATCTATATCAACGGTTAAGTTCAACACTCCAAGATTTATTGGTTTGGCAATACAACTGTGACAAATGCACCAACAGTTGTATTCAAAAGTAGAATACAACAATAAAGAAAGCATTATATTAATGTCATTACCTAAAACAAATCACATTACCTGTATGATTCATTATATTACACATCCGTTGGAGAATATAAAAAATAAAATAGTAGCAATTAGGACAGAAAATGTTAAATATTCGATACACTTACATTTCGCATAAATTCGAATGTTCTCGCTGAAGGAAGGACCACCCAAATCGTTAAATGCCAAACATCTCACGATGCTCATATTGAGATTTGTAAAATTGTACTGGAACACCCACATTGCAAGTGATCCATCTGTTTTCAGAAGGTTTGCTTGAATTGAGGAATTTAACCATCGATTGTTTATGTCCCATTCCTGGAGTACAACGCTAGGTAAGGGGTACGCATCCGAGGCGCATTTTACATCAATATATCCGTTTAAGTCAGAAATTAAGAATCTCTGTGAAATATCACCACGACGCCATTCAACAGACGGCGGATCTATCGTAGGTGTAAACATATATTAATCTAATTTTAACATTGTAGACAACCACATATTCCAAGGCAATTGCAATTGTTGATTGTATTTCGATAAAATATCATATATTTATAGAAATGATCATAACATGCGATCATTAAAGTTACACATATTGATTGGCACAAGATAAACTTACATTTTATCGCCATTACCACACGGGTTGTTGCGTTTAATTCATTTTTTACTACACATGTAAGATTTTGATTGTGGAACTTCCTTTGTGTCTGAAAGCTTATCTTACTACAGCATGATTTTCCGTGATCATATTTCGTAACGTTTTCACGATTATATGTACCAGATAATTCCGTTACGTTTTCTATAAACCATCGAAAGTTGCACTCTCGTATTGCTTTTGTAAATTCCACGCAACAGTCAAGTAATGCATATTCGTGTTCAATCCCTTCGCTGGTCCCATTTATTTTAGGATGACCTATAATATGATATAAATATGAAGTGGTAGAGAAAGAACTACACTAATAATGACAAAAATATTGATAAAAATATGGATTGTTTGCATATTATTACCTTGTACATTGACCTCGAATTCTTGCGCTTGAATTTTCCCCTCCCTATCATTAACAACATTACACGTATACCTGCCAGCATCTACAAACGTTACATCTGAGATATAAAGGTATGAAAATGTCGCCTCTCTAGAAATATGAAAACTATATTTGTTGTCCACTGCTTTCGGTTCATTTTTTTTCAAAATTGCTTCTTCTCCGAATTTCCAAACAACCGTAAATCCATTGTCCAACGCATGGTTGCTTGATGTGATATTGCATGGCAATCTTTTTGTTGTCCCAAAAAGTGCAGGTTTTAATTCAACTACTGAAAAAAAAACATATCGAATTAGTCCATATGAGAAATGAATAAATTGACCATTGTACCAGAGTATTGTGCTAATAATTATGAAAGTTGTTTTTTTCGGTTACCTGATATCCCATGAACACAATGAGTTATGGATAATATGGACACAATCGATGTGATGATTAATAATGCTGTGACATACGTTGGTGTCATTTTGCAATGATTGCTCTTCTCATTTAGTGTACAAGTATCACTGTATATATCTCCGTCTAAAAACAAACTAACAAATAATATGGACCTAATGATAGGATACAATTATAATATTAAACATCAAACAAATATGGCTAGTTAATTATTGGATCTAGTAAGTAGTCAAGTTTTTTTTATTTTGTTTGTCGCTTTCGTTACCTTAGAGTACGGGTGCTTATGACAAGATGCCACTTGAATCAGTTTGCAAATGAAATGTGTCTGGGAAAATGGTATGGTTCAAGCAATTTTTTTTCTAAATGTGCATTTTGACCTCATTACCTCATAGATATATATGGTTTTACTCAAATTTACACATTACCTAGGTAAATAGCGCACTTTCATATTATATTATAAAAGATGGTAGCACATTTATTTTAATTTTGCAGTAACATGTATTATAATATGTTATGTTTATCTTTCGAGTATCAGATAGGGTGTCTAATAGATGTCAAGATGAGATGACAACCACTGAATATATAGAGCAAATGCAACAGTGTTTTCGTATATATGAAAACGCAGACTGATATACGTAGACACATCATTTGTTTATATAATGTATTGCTAAATATGGCTTCAAAAGGAGAGTTTTACTAACATTAAACATTGATATTAGTTGTATGGAAATGGTGGCCTTTAAAATATTGTTTTTAAATGTCGTTATATTTTTATTTTATTTTATCAAAGTATATCTAGTATGAAAGTCATCTTTTATCGAACACTTGATTATTGTACTGTCATCTCTTATCGAGTACAAAGAACGTCACTAAGCGTATATCATTCCAGCATACTTCAAGTGTAATAAAACACGTTCAAATATTTGTTTGCTTATGGAAAAATTAAGCCCTATGACATATATAACTATTATTATTTTGTTAATAGGTTGTAAGCAATGGGCAAATGGGTCGGGATTGTCCCTATCACGAGGCGGGGTAATTTACGTCGCTAGGCTGAGTGAGTAAATCTTCCTCACCGTATGTTATTATGCTTTATCTAGCGCTGATAAGTCTCACAAGCAACATAATGGGCTGGATCGTACGAGACTATATTGGGCACGACGGGAGATTTATTGAAACGATCGGTGGTGAGATTAATCCAAAAACGCTGCAGTGGACTTTTCGGAAGGGAAAAGGGCATCATCGCAGTCTTTCCGTTCGGACACTACGACGAACCTAGCTAAGTGGAGCGCCGACGACAAAATTGGGAAGGGATTATGACAGTGGGACTAGCAGATAAGACGTGTACTTTCATGGACCTAATGGCAACTCGTTTTCCACCCACAGTACAAATGGGTTATAATAACACTTACGCGGATTGACGCGCATGCAGTCAATGATATACATATATAGTTAAGCGGGCGTAGTAAACATCACGATCCCACGTGGGAAGCGTTGTGTCATTCTAATATTACGGCAGTATAATTATACTGTTGTTAATAATACAATACATCAAAACGAATTGATTTGTTTTTCATAATTTTATTTATTTCTAAAACCTCTTTTTAATTTTCTATATAACCGCAGTATGTTCTTTGCTGAAGATAATCAAAATTAAAAAGTTAAATTACATCCAAGTATTATGTCTAATCATTGATTCCGTAACCCCCTCATACCTATGAAATCCTGCGCACGCCACTGTGCGGAAACATTTTTACTAAACTACTTCAACTACATGTCTTAATTTTTCATTCAAGAGATCTCAAAATAAAGGATG
>JAODFY010286020.1:0-14131 GCA_027580055.1 Paracaudina chilensis
GGGTGGTATTTGCCTAACTTATGGTTTGTTAGTCGTTACCAAAAGAAGAAAACGGCAATCAATTCAAAACGTGTTTGTGAAATTGTATTTTTAAAAGATGGAGGTGATGGATAAAAATGTTCTTATCGCGTATGCAGAAAAAATGGTGCAGGAATTTCCCGCAGATAAATATTTTTTCTGCACAATTTCTTAGTCAGGTGCGCCAATCGCGCTATCGCGCTGCTTAGCCAAACACTGGTGTACGTCTCATATTGGCGGAAGAACAAAAAGGATGAAACTGGGTAAATGTTTCTCAACTTGATGAAAAGATGGAATTTTTATTTTTCTGATTTATTAACAGGGTGCATGGGTTTAATATAATAGTATGACTTTGTGTGATATATTTTAAACATTCAACCCATGTCGTTCAGGGCATGTACGTCTCCTTTCAGCTAGAAATCAAAAGGGCAAAATTCTGAGGAAATCTCTTTTGCTGGACCTAAAAAATCCATGGAAATTTTCTGATCAAAAGCAAACAAAATGTCAATAAATATTTCCACCATACAGTCACTCTTTTTCTAGCCCCAAGAAATGCAGTTGACAGTATTAAATAAAACATATTAAACAAGTCCAGCCTACCTATAGCTGGGCTAATAAATATCGGTACATTGCGTGACCTGCATTTTCGCATTCCTGTGTACCAGTGTTTTTTTTCTCCCAGCTATAGTTGTGTACATAGATCAAGCAATGCACACAGGTATACCAACACCACATACAGCCAGGCATCTTCAGGAGATTGATCGCTATTAAACCCACTTTAATGCATCCGGCCTGCATAGATCTGTAATTAACATAACAATGCTGTTTATTACTCATTTTGCCAGTTTTAGCAGCAGCCATTTAATAGCAAGAATTATTTAAACCAGGGTTCCTCAATTACATTGAGAGAAGAGCCACGTCGCGATCGTTTTGTGAACTAATGCGCCATTGATCGCCGTCCCTGGGGTGAGGTACAAGGGAAGTGGTGCCCCTTCCCCTTTGAAAATTTTTTCTTTCTAAAAGACGCTTAGACGCCACAAGTGGCGCCCGCGCGCTGCCATTTGAGGAACCCTGATTTAAACTATAAAGAAACCCCTTTTTACGAGTTTTGTACAGTTTTCATGCTTTTCTATCCCATCTCAGAGCTAGAGGCAGCAGGTCGAGGGCACAAGGATATTAAAGTACAATGACCTTGCCTGCCAGTTTGTGGATTTGTCTTCACTTTCACTTGTTCATTGCTGAGCCTATCTAGTACTGGCTGCCATGACTACCAGACACAAACAAATCATATAATCTGACTTAACCGTAACAAGCAATTATCATTGCCACTTAATCCTAATCTTACATGCGTGAGTGAATTTTGTAAATTTATGCAGACATGAAACTTGTGATTTAACCATTAGACCTAGGCAGTGCCCATCTAACAACAGCTAATCCTTTAGGTAAACACACAGTCCTCTCGGGAGGTGTGAACTGCTTGCAAAGCCAATTAAAGTCTGTATATTATTCACTCATGCATGTAACACTGAGGAGTGAGTGTTTAGAATTTGGATGTAGTACCAGTTTAATGTTTTATGTTTGGTAGTCATGATAGTACTATATTGTCAATTGTACCCCTCCATGAACATATGAAGGCGAAACCATGAACTGGCAAGGCAAGGTCACTGTACTAATCCTTGTTTCCCCGACTTAGTGCCTTTAACTCAGGGATGGGGATGTAATGGGTGATAGGAAATGTTATGGCTTAATTCATGGAGGCGGCGTCACAGTTGTTCTCCCAGAAGCTTTTGTGGTTTTTTATCTACAGAAATAGAATCCTCGAGCAACAACTGCTGTACAATACAAAAAAATGTTTTAAAAATGTTACAAACTTTGTCATATATACCATTTAAAACAATTTATTTAAAAAAACACAAAAAAACATGAAAAGTATGAAACTAACAATCATACTAATTTTTCAGCTCAAGTGAGTCGATGACATCACAAACGTGTCCAGATGCTTAATCGCAAAAAAAAAAATCAAAGTGATTTAAATAATCAATATCTCAACAACGAAACGAAAAAATTGAGTGTATAGTTTTTACTTCTCTCTTTGATCAGAAAAGTTTTTTTTTTTTTACTGGCCTATTCTTTTATAAAGCTTAGAAGAATTTGATGTTTGATGTTCCTGTGATTTTTAGTCCAAAACTCTGATAGAATCTTTTAAAGTAAATTTATTTCCTTTTTCCCAAAAGCATTTATGGAAACGTTGCTCTGGAAGTAGAAAAAAAACAAAAAACAAAGGGATTTACTTTACCCAAACTATGAATGATAATACCTGCTCACCCGTAGAATGTGCCATATATATATAGATCTAAGAACCAACTTTTGACAGTGCATCACATGCATAATTCTTGCCAAAGATGAAATTTGTACGTCAGAGTTGGCCATTATGGACCGGCCGTGTGTTAATACACCACCAGGGAATAATTCTGGTTCATATTTATAGATCAACAGTTCTTTTTACGATTGAGGTTCTTATTTCATTCTCATTTTCACAACAGCAATTTATTGCCATGTTTTCAAAATCTCTTGAGATCCTCATTGGTTTATTTAAATTTTATTTTCATTTGTGGTCTTCCTTTTTTTTTTTTTTTTTTATTTCGACGTTATTTTTTCATTATTTAAATGCCTTATTAGGTAAAATGAAAGAAGACAGAAATGTCATAGGACTGTCATCACAAACATCATAATGTTCAGTTTTATTAATATACTGGATGATTTTTGCAATAAGCAATATGTTTTTAGAATGCCAGGGGTTATGACTGCTCTACAAATGGTGCCGAAGTCACATACTTTATATGATATAAACAAATTGGTTTAAAGCAGTCAGCCGATGTTTTGGATGTTCGTAACAAATTTTATTAGAACACAAACAAAAGTTAGTTTATCACAGGCTCTAAAGGCTGGAAATCATGTGGGTGTGGTGGGGATTGGTTTGGATACATATCACCCGATATTTTGAAACGACTGCAAGTTGAATGCACCAACTTGCCGTAAAACCACAATACAAAGTACAAATTTTTCCATACACATCCCTCCACACACATCCCTCCACTTGTGTTCATCCCGCCGACCGCCGCATCCCACCCTGTGTTTTCAACAGATTTTGGTAGAAAAAAATTATATGTCCTCATGGGGAGGGGGGGGTGCTGCAGGATATATCCCCCAATGTTTTGTTGACGAAAATACAAGTTAAATACACCAACCGTTGCTCCCCCTCCCCCGTTGCTTCCCTTCCCCTGTTGCTCCACCTCCCCTCTTGCTCCCCCTCCCCTGTATCCGCCACTTCATGCCTATCAACACACACAACTTCACTTTCTTAGCATTTCATTGTTTTTTCCCCCCACTGGCCCATCGCATCATTTATGTCTGCCCCATTTAATATGGATAATATAACCCGACGCATATCAGTTTACGGTAGTTTTATTGGTAAAGGAATTGCTTAAAATAAAACATTCATTGCCCTTCCTTCTTTTAAAGTTTAGAGAGGGAAAGATAATTTTATGAAAATGTCAAGTATCCAATATAAAATCAATGGCATACAGCATAAAAAAATACAATTATGAAAAAAAACACCAAAATATATGAAATTAGAGGTACTTTTTATAATTATAAACATTGCTTGTGTATTAATAAAAAAAATAAATGGCTGCAAGCAATAACTATTATGGAAATTTATGCACCAATAATACATATGTCAGCGTATTTTATTTGCAAAAAACAAAACGGTAAAAAAAACTTTATTTCTGATTTATTATTAGATACTGTCGGTTAGAGTTTGGACCGAAAAAATAAGTCTATTTTTAATCCTCTCAGTGTGATGTTGTAATCCTTCAGTCCATAGATTTGCTAGAAAATACTTGTTTGCAAGAAAGTTTTTATGTAAGAATTTTATATTCAACAAGTTTAATGCAATAACCAGTAATTTCCACTTCAATACATAGCATTTTGAAAACAAATAAATAAAACATTAATTAGCATTATTTTTCAAAACAGCCAATGAGATATAGGCAAGGGTGGTTTCAGATGGGCTCAGATGCAGGCTCAGCTGTTTTGCTCCTGTGAGCAATGAAATAACACATTGCGAGAGAGTTGAAAAATACATTGTCCGACTCCGCTGGTTAAATGCCATTGGGTGCCGTTGGGACAACCCCCCCCATGACCCGAGTGACAATTTTTTTTTTTATTTTGTTCGGTTTTTAACAAATATTTGTGAATGTTCAGTGGAAATTTGACTGTTTTTCCACACAGGCCAGTGAATATCATTTTTCGCTAAAAGAAAATTTGGGCCTTCCCCCCCCCCCCTCAGAACACCCCCAAGAAAAATTTCTCTCTACGCGCCTGGATACACCATCTGAACAACAGTTCTATAGTGTGTATACCTATATTGCTACTGCATGCTATAGGCATAATACATACATGTAAGTTCACTATAGATGACTTCAAGAACCTTGGTCGACGCAATTACAGTCAAATTTGTCAAGTCAAGTCCAGCTCCAGCATGACGACTACGTTCACCCTTGGTGTAGACCTTGTTTGTACTCTTCTTGATTACAAGAGTGAACTGTTTATTTTTCACCATAGCTTCACACTTGGTATGGTTGACTCCAAGAACCTGGAGGTTGATAATTACAGTCTAAATTTGAAACCTGCTCCCCCCAAATGACCTTGGGTCTTGGAAATTTTTTAGAATAATCAAATTACTGTACCTCAGATGCGATTTTGTGCTATAATTTGTCATGTTTGGAAGTCAATTTTTCTGTTGAGGAATTTCCATTTTTGAGCTTAAAAACATTTTGACACCTCACCCCCAGGCAAAATTATTTTTGGGTAAAAAAAAAAGTGATTGCGGGGGCTACGTGCCAAGCCCCCATGCCCAACCCCGCCCCCCGTGCCGACGCCATTGTTGTCGGAGACTTGAAGCAAACTTCTCATTAGCTTCCCACATGTTGTTGTTGGATACGTGAAGTCGACTTCTCGTTTATAGCTTCCCAATATACCACATGTATTAGTGTTCCCGTACTGCTAGAAGGCTATAATATACAGTTTCTTCTGAAATCTCGGTGAATTAGAGCCATGCATTTTTCACACAAAGTGGAGCCCAGTAAAATGAACCTTGGATATAATAATAGGCATTTAGAAATGCTAGACACGACCATACCATAGCGTACTTGTATACACGAGCAAAATTAATATCTAGGTAAGATTTTAACAGATTCTTAAAATTCCCTAGTGATTTTAGCAGTTTTAATTGTGATGGGCTGCTTAATTGTTCCATGCTATGGCAGAGTAGCAATTGAAACTCACCAAGAACAGAATTACAGAGTTTTGGCAAAGCCAAGCTGTTGCAATCTGACCTTAGTGGGCTAAGCGGCAAATGTTTTGTAGAGCAGCAGATAGGGAAGCTGGGGGAAGGTTATGTAAGCATTTGTATAGACATGGACCAGGTTTTTTAAAGGAAATCATTTTGGACACGGGTACCCAATGAAGCATGTTCAGTGAAGGTTTTAGCACTGATGTTCCTATCGAGAGCCCGAAACAACTTACAGTACTCTCGCAGCACTGTTTTGGAGACACTGTAGGCAAGCGAGGTCTTTTGCAGACAAATATGTGATAACATACATGCATGCAGGTGTCTTCAATGAGCTAGAGCATGGTGTCTACAAAGACAACATAGTGTCTACAGAGACAGCATTGTGTATATACACAGACAGCATGGTATTGACATAAACATGACATATATGCACAGGCAACATGCATGCTGTCTTCAAGGAGAGCATGGTGTGTACGAAGACAGCATGTGGTGTTTACAAAGATGACATGGTGTCTAGACAGACAACATGGTGTCTAGACAGACAACATGGTGTCTACAGAGACAGCATTGTGTATGTACACAGACAGCATGGTGTTGACATAAACATGGCATATATGCACAGGCAACATGCATGGTGTCTTCAAGGAGAGCATGGTGTCTTCAAAAACATATTATGGTATTGACATAATCAACATGACATATATGTTAATTAAGAAGAAGTTTTGTGACATTGGAGAATGTATCCTTTGAAAAATAAGTAGTTTGGGAGTTGCCCTTATGATACATAGGCCAGTGTGTGGCCCAATCAGATTACCCTGTTGCAAGTAACAAAATGTTTAAATCTCTGTGCAGAAAGCCAAGTTCCAGGACCGGAGGAAACTGATCGGGGACATGGCGCAGGAGCTTCACCAGCACAACGATCCCAACAAACTCCTGTGGCAGCTCGCCGAATGCATCGCGTGGAGAATAGACGCAGATGCCCACCGGCTCTATCTGGTCACCTCCAACGGGCTGGTGAGTTGATAACCACTCTGTCGTTTACAAAGTCGCAGTACTTATGATTTACCTGCCGCGGTTCTGTTGTAAGGGTTCGCCCTGCCATGAGTATACACAACACATACGGAAATATGCTGTCATTTCGGGAAATGTGCCCGCCGCCCGAAAGACAGTTTTTTTTCTTGTTTCTCACCGTTATCCAGATGGTTTGATAGTTCCAGACTCATCTGGAAGCATCTTGTCGTTTCTTGTCAATTACTTTCCTCACTGTCACCAGAAATGACAAGATCACTCCAATTAAGCCTGCAGTATGTTATTTGGATATCTTTTGTCTTCACATTTGGATGTGACATCACCCAAGGAATGTTAACCCTGGCCCACTAGCTAGGTGCTTGAGAAAGTCGGCCAGCACTCCAGTGTGGAATCTCCACATGCTCCCAATGCGGTTCTACTGTGGAGAATAATGCAGTAACACCTCTGGCAGTATCTTGTTGTATCTGGAAATGCACCCGAAAAGGAAGGCTTTTACCTTTTTCACCACTATCCAGGAATGACAGGATAACTCCAGCTGCCTTAATGGTATACCCATATAACAAGCCCCATATATTGCATATATATATGCTAATACTGTGTTGTGACAATAACATGTAGTTTAAGAATTATTGCAATGGTAGTATACAGGATAACCTGATTTAGCCTAATTTGGATGTTCGTCATTCATTTGGGTTGCTGCGAAAATGCTGATACTTGCTTTTTTTTGTTTCCCAAAATGGTCTACTGAATATTAAAGCAAATTTTGGTAAATGATAGCACATATAATTACATGCCTCATATAACTAAATTTAGCATATTGTAAGCCTGTAAACAGGGAATGAATTCCAGCCTAAGTTTGGTCCATGTGTCTTCAAGACAACCATGCATGTTTACTTAATGTTTTGGTTGCTCAATCATCAGTAAACCTGTTAGTCTCGGATGAGACATGGTAACACACCTATGTTTCGACACCCCTATATTCCAACATCCCTATGTTCTTGCACCCCTATGTTCCTGCACCCCTATGTTCCCACACCCCTATGTTCTGACACCCTATGTTCCCACACCCCTACTGTATGTTCCCACACCCCTACATTCCGACACCCCTATGTTCCGACACCCTACCTTCTGACACCCTATTCCCACACCCTGTTCCCACACCCTGTTCCCACACCCCTACTTTCCCACACCCGATATTCCGACACCATATATTCCGACATCCCTATATTCCGACATCCCTATATTCTGACATCCCTATATTCCGACATCCCTATATTCCAACATCCCTATATTCCGACATCCCTATATTCTGACACCCATAGTGTTGCATAGAATTTGATTTGTAGTTGATCTAATTATATGAATGGGGACTGACAAAATTCCAGAATTAATAGAAAATATTTTTAAATGTGCTTAGTTTACAGTAGGCATATATATATGATATATTTTTGACCAAAATTTTGTTTCAGAGCATCATACCTCACTGCTTCGCGATTGCAACTGCGCCTTACACAGGCATTGCCCCAAAGCATTTTGGGGTGGGGGGATTGTTGGAAAATGTTATAGTCACATGCACCCACAAGAATTGGTGGCCATGCCACTGAGTCGGGGGAAATCAGATGTCTGTGAAAATCCAACGTAAACCACTGCCCTGTTAAAACATTATAAAAAATAGTAGAGGTGGAAGCTAGAAACAGCAACTAATTACCAGGATTGGCCTTCTTATGCATTAAGAGTCCATAAGCTGGTTTACTGTGGATATGGCGGCTAGGGTATTGGCAGGTATACCTGACTGGGGCTGCGGGAGATGGTAGATCCACAACGTGGAATCACCAAAAGAAAAATGGCTCACATGCACACACTTATATACACACATACATGTAGCACCCCTGCGGTGACACTATATACCATACTCCTAAAGTTAACACAAAAACCTACAAGATATTAATTGTAATTAATCTGCTTTAAATATATATATATATACATATATGCTTTAAAATTGATGGCAGGGCTTTTGTATGAAGGGATGCCTGTCTGCATTCACCGTTGTCATGTCAACTAAAGCCAAGTTGGGGGGAAATGCTTCAGTTGCTACATTCAGCTGGTTGTAATGAGCAAATAACATCTACCCGGGGCAGTCTGTAGGCTGCAGTCCTTTCATGCTCTGTAAAGGTCATATTAATGGCTGAAGTATTTCCAATTCTGATTAAGACAAAAAGAGTCGGATCCTGTAAAATTGGAAATATATAGGAAACATTAAATTTTTTTGTTCCATTGATGAAGCTACTGACAAAATTCTGGACTTATACTGCTCTATGTTCCGATAACCCTATGTTCCCACCCCACTTTCCAACACCCACAGGTCCAGACACCCCCATATTCCGACACCCCACGGACCTACACCCCCACGTTCCGACACCCCCATGTTCTGACTACCCTATGTTCCGACCCCCTATGCTCTGACTATCAATGTTTTAACCGCAACATCCCGACACCCCACGTTCTGACTCCCCTACCTTCTCGACTCCCCTATTTTCTGACTCCCCTATGAACAGAGATACTTTCATCTTTTTCTAATTATGGTGCAGTGAACTTTTTTCACTTTTAGCGGTATTTTTGGGCATGGAAAAATGTTCCACCCGCCACGCTTACTATATTTGGTAAACCTAAAAAGCAATGAAGTCAGCAATAGAAATTTTCAAAGCCCCTGCCTAATTTTCAGGGAGAATTACTGACTAATTGTTACAAATTAATATGGAAAACAAAAATTCAACTAGTTCATTTTGGACCTCAATTTTTCCACGTCCCCTTGCGCCAATGATTTTCCGTTGTCATAGCAACGTGGTATATTTTGATGATGT
Source organism: Paracaudina chilensis (assembly GCA_027580055.1). Classification (NCBI taxonomy): domain Eukaryota; kingdom Metazoa; phylum Echinodermata; class Holothuroidea; order Molpadida; family Caudinidae; genus Paracaudina; species Paracaudina chilensis. The sequence goes on from JAODFY010286020.1 coordinate 9,265, forward strand.
TCTGATTTGTTTCCTATTTACTGTTGATGACTTGTTAAAATATTTGGGGATTCTCATTATACAACGCTTTTATCTACTGCAGCACACAAATGAAAGTGTTCCAAATTCTGTCCCGCGTGCCAATGATTTTCCGTTGTCATAGCAACGTGGTATATTTTGATGATTTTCTGGATTGTTTCATATTTATTGTTGATGACTTATTAAAATATTTGGGGATTCTCATTGTACAACACTTTTATCTATTGCAGCACACAAATGAAAGTGTTCCAAATTCCGTCTCTCGCACACAAGGTTTTGGCTTTGGCCCATATACATTTTTTTCTGATATGCCTCCCTGAGGCGCATTTCCAAAGCCCCAACTAATGTAACGAAGGAAAAATAAAGGAAAATACACTGTTGCCAGGTTCTTAATGAAATAGAAAATTTGAATTGATGATTTCAAAAACAGGCTGCTATTGCAATGGGACTTTTTCCCCCTCTTCTTTCTCATCTGAAAGTTTCGTTTTCCTCAGAACTATTCTTTTAAAGGTGGTGTTGCAAGTAGCAAATTCACATGAGTTTCCGGTGACACCGAGAACTCACAGATTCCTAATTTAATGAACATGCTAGTAAATTTTCTCACTGTGAGGTTTTTATAGTTGCATTTGAATATACTACAACAGGGATGTGTTCTTTTTGGGTATGTTTTTCTACCTTTGAAACCCCGCCTTTAAGGTTTGTCCTAATTCACACAGTCTGCAGTGTGCTTCTAATAGAGTGAATATATTTAAAAAAAAAAAAGTATGTCATCCATGATCTGAAAATTATTGGTAAGCAACAAACGTGACTGTTAAAGTGTGTTTTTTAATCAGCTGAATATGTGCTCATGTGATCATCTCATAATTGGCATTAATGCCGCTCTTTTGAATGTGCCCGGGATTGAATTACTGCACGAGACCGATGTTGCGTTTTTCCTTGTGATCTGATTGCATGCTTGTAGACCTCAAGAAATTTACCTTAAATCATCTGTTTTTTCTCTTGCTGCCATGGAATTGCCCAGAATAATTATTTTATATGGGACTTGCTAGACTGCCATATTATAATTTCAAACAAGAAACACCTCTGTAGAGTAGACCTGCAGTGCTCCAAAAAGATAGAGGCCTAGCTGCTTAATTGCTTCATGCAGAGCATCATGCATGACATTTAGGTACGACACTCAATTTCCGCTATCAGTTGGTTATACGTGCACATAATCTGATCTAATTGTGTTTTACTATACAGAGCTAGGACTGCACTGGATTGAATGAATTCTTGCGGGTGGTTGGTTTCTGTGGGATCTGATATAGTGTACTGTAGGCCTATACCCTACAGTACATTATATCAGATCCACAAAACTCATCACATAGGATGTGATGAGTTATGTATTATACCATAGACGTTGGAATAGAGAGCTCGTGGGCTTAAATCTGAAGTTTGTGGGGGCTCAAGAGGATCAATTTTATTCCTCCCCTGAGGGTCATATGTTACCCATGTGCCCCCAGCCCCTATTTAGCTGCCAATATAACTGCCGCTATAGCTGCATGCCACTATATGTTTGCACTTATATAGCAAATACATGTACAGTACATAGTATATACTTAAATTACCTTGTATATTATATGCATGGTCTATAATATAGTAATTTAATTAGCATGAATATAAGAAGGATGAGTGAGACCACTTATTGGCATTAATTCTCACCAAATGCTAAATCGCAATATTTTGGAGATAATGAGGTACTGTCGCTATAAATGTCACTAAAAATGCACAAACCAGGTAAGTTTTGGTGAATATATCCGGGACTGGTCATACCACTGGTGTGTGCATGTAGTTTAGCTCAAAAGGTTATAGGAAAAGTCCATACATTAATGATTAAAAGAATAGTCCAGAGGAAAATGAATCCTGATAAAAAAAGAGGAAGAAGATAATTTTATACTCGACGGTGAAAGTCCCATCACAATATCATGTTTTGTTGTTGAGGTATTGATTTTTGAATATCGGTTTGGATTTTAATTTATGCGACGCATCTGGTCACGTTTGTGATGTCATCAGCTGACCTGGTGTGAAAAAGTCTTTTGGTATCCTTTAATTATATTTCATGCTTCTTATATCATACCAATTTTTTTTTTTGTTTGGGGGGTGGGGGGAAACATGATATATTGTACAGCAGTAAGTTTTACTTCTAAGGTATTATACTTCAATAGAGAATTTATTTTCAGATGAAAAATCACCATTTCAAATATAATGAAAAACAAAAGCTTAGACTGGTTTAACTGTGCAACTGATATGTGGCAGATGTTGCCAGATTCTTAATGAAATTGAAAATGTGAACTGATTCCAACCATTCATATCTTACATTAGCAACCACACAGGCTATATTGCAATGGGACTTTCACCACGGGGTGTAGAATTTCCACATCTTTTCTCATCAGAAAGTATGAGAAATTCTTCTAATCTGTTTAATAATGTCAGTTACTGTATATATCAGTTCCACAAAACTAGAACACGGAGAATGACGACATTGTTATTTCCCACACTGCACTCAACCAATTGAAGCAAACCAAATGCGAGGGCGCTCTTGCAAATACGGCAAAATTACAGTTAAGGCTGGTGCTTTACGTACATTCTTAATGTTAGTAAACTGGTATATTTTCATAGTTTTCCCAAAGAGAAGCAAACATATTCAACCAAAGTATTTCCAATATTGCTGTTTGTGGTAAGTGTGAAAACCTTCAACAAGGAACAACCATTTTATAACAAATCTTGTTAAGTGATTGAAGGTTTCACATTTATCAGAGTATTTGTATTACGCGTAGAACGTTATTGCCGTATAAACCTATTGTACAAGTAGTGTTAAGGGTGCTTCAGTTTTCCTTTGCTTGACGTCATTCTCTGTGTTCTAGTTCTGTGGTATATATACTGTACAAAGGGGAATTAGGGGACAAAATATATGTTGTAAATGTAGTTAACATTTCAATGGTAACAACATGCATACACAATGGTACACAAATGAGGACTGAATCTAATTGGGACTTCACAGTCTTGATTTGCCTATATAAGTATAATATATACTGTACAAAGGGGAATTTGGGGACAAAATATTATATATATATGTTGTTAAGTTTGTTATTATTTCAATGGTAACAACATCAACAGCTGTACACAAATGACGACTGAATCTAATCAGGAATTCACAGTCTTGATTCCCGTATATATACTGTTCAAAGGGGAATTACAGGGCAAAGGGTATTGCAAAGTTAGTCATTTTTAATTGTAATATCAACAGTGATCTTAATCTAATCTAATCTAATCAATCTATAGTGAGTAATTGTCTGTGTTTCCCTAGGCTGCACACCATTTGCCTTGTGTTTACGTAACTCACGAGTCGTGAACAGGTTCTATTGTATTCCTATAGTGACTGTACTGTATAATTTTTTTTTTTTAACTACTACTACTATTCGCTGTTAGTAAAGGAAATATTGTGCTACTGTATAGTTATTTTTTATAAACCCTTTTCCCTGCAATTATAACATATATATAAATAATGCTGCTTTATTTAATATTAATTAATACCAACATGTTTATAGATTATAATATAAATTTGCTAAAAATCACCATCATCTACAAATGTAGGTACAGTATAAAAGCAGTGGCTTTGTTATACTTTACACACGCATTATTTTTGTCGGACAAAATTGATCTTTAACTTCAGGTGCTTTGTCTAAAATTTTCCATCGACATTTTTTTATATGACCATTTTCAACATTTTCCTATGCTGAATAAGAGCGTTGAGGATTCAGTAAGCATCTGTTGTTTAAAATCGTCTGTATGGGAACACCCCTTGTCCTAGGTCATTAGATTTTACACTTGGGTGACACCTTTTGTGCGGAATCTGGTCTGCCATCAATAGTGCCTAGGTTTGTATCGTTTAATATCCTTTGGTGTGTAACGGATGTATATGGTCAAATCGTGCATGGCGATATTGTATGCCCTGATGGTTTAGCATTACATTTTTTTGGTATCAATAGATTTTTCAAGGGGTTGAAAATCAGTGCTAAACATGCATCTATAGCAAAAGACAAAATGTTGTTAGTAAGAGTTCATCTGGTGTAAGAATTGCTGGTATAATCCCATTTTTGTGTGTGTGCTATATGGTATAGGCCTATGTTATGATATTGCTTCCAGTACTGAAATGTGCTAAATGGAATTAATCTTGGGAGTAAAAATCACCACAAAGCCCCTTTTCATTTCTCAATTCTATATGGTTAAATAAGTACAGTGACAACAGTTCTAGTTTACACGAATAGTGTGCGGATAGGTGTGCTATTAGGCTACAGTAATAGTATGCAGATACATGTAGGTTTGCTGTTTATACTGTAGTATCATAGGCTATTTTTCACTGAATAAATATACCCTCAGAGTGAACTTAAAGGAAAACAACTCTCACCCCAATTATGCTAAAAATATGCTAGACCGGTCACCCAATTTGCTGTTATGTATGGGGCTTGTATTTATATTCCTATATTTCTTTATTTTATTATTTTCTGTCAATATGGTTGAAATGGGATATATTATCTGTGAAATGAATGTCAAAATAAATTTCTGATGGTGAGAAAAAAAGTCAACCATAATTTATTTTTATGGGTTTTATAGATATTATCAAATAGGATTATAGGTAAGTCAGTTACTACAATACTTCCAAGTAGTATTCAAGTTGTACCTGCCATTGCTCCACCTATATGAGGTAACAGCAATGACAGTGATATGGGTGGTGGGTAGGGGGGATGTGGGTGGGTGAGGAGGGCATTTGTCCTCCCTCCCCAAGTTTGTTATGCCCTACACTTGCCCC
>JAODFY010286131.1:0-14127 GCA_027580055.1 Paracaudina chilensis
AAGGCATGGCCCCCGTCAGCAAAATCCTGGCTACGCCACTGGCAGTAGGTTCCATTTTTCAAGTCTTTGGTTTGACCGACCCGGGATTGAACCCAGAACCTCCCGACTAGAAGTTTGATGCTGGGTGGAGGCCCAGGGAGGGAGTAGAAAAACGTAAAAACGTAAAAATGTAATAGAAATTCTCGATCAAACATTTTTAACTTCCAAACATCACATAATAATCTAAAATCTGGAATTTGACACCCCTCTCCCTCAACACCTCCCTCATGACCCCTCTCCCAAGAAGACGATTACACAATTTCCCGCAGTCTTCGAATATTTAATTATACATTTGGGTTTGTACGTTACCCCCCGCCCCCCTCCTAAATTTTGGTGCTTCCGCCGCCACCGCGGAAACATTATTGAGAAAGAGCCTATGATTCTGGATCATGATGCCGGGCAAGGGACTGAATCTGAAAGGATAGAACAATGTGTGGGTTCATCGAAATGCACGTCTATCGTAATGATGAATGTGTGTTTCCAAATATTGTTAATGGCGGGAATATGTGGTAGGGAGCTATGTGCGCGGATTTATATGCACAAATAAATAACAACAACTTCTTCAGACGCGGCAGTTTCTTTATATCAACAATTTCTATCAAATTGCTAATTTCTGACACCATGCAATCAATTATATTATCTAAAGTATGAAGCCAAATTTTTTGGCGAGACTAGCAAATCCATTTCAGTTTTGTTCATCATCCTTTTAAAATTTCAAGTAGTGGATTAAAAGATGTAGATAGAAAAGAAAACCTTAGAGAGAAATTCATATTGTGCATAGCCTTAGCATTTCTTGAGAAATCTAAATTAATCAGACAAATACATGCGTGATGTACATTTAGCAAATTATACATCATAACAAATGCTCTTTTCTCCAAACATCTGTTTCCAAATCATTTCTGCTCTTCAAAACAAAATAACGACTAAAAAGAACTAGAGATAACATATTTAAGATGATAATACATGGGATATATTTGCAATGAATGAAGTTCTATCGACATTCTATATATATATATATTATTATGCTAAGGAGTAATTAACTCAACTAAATGGAGAAAACGCACTTAAAACGATATATGTTTTTTAATCAATTTCAATCACATAAGCATCTGAAAATATTTCTGACGTCATTTTTGGCACGTTACATCCCGACAATTTAAATGGAATAACTGTTACTCAAACTATAGCACAGGGAAATTGCTATTTGTGCAGAACCATGCTTCGTGAAATGGGGAATGACTTATAATGTATTAATAGACAGATTTAAAATTGCATAAAATTGCATAAATAGTCATATTGTAATCATTATGTTATACAATGGCACTTGATATTATTAAGCTGTACAATGGCACTTGCTTCGTATGAACTTTATTGTATATTGATACATGCATACAGTATGGTCCTCATAGATGTTTTCCTCATTTGCCGGACCAAAATGACCTTTCGCAAATTAAAAAAAGGTTCATCTATACATTATTTGCAACTTACACGCTTACAAGTTTTCACCACTCAGACCCTACACCATAGTAGGATTTACATTGATGTTTCCCATTGAGTTACCCTGGATACAGCCTTTTCTTCTATACAGACAATTAACATATTAAATACGATAGTATTACAAAGTTTTCTTATTGAGTTAGCTTGAATCAAATGTTTCACCCTTGTTCATGTGAGATGACCTTTGTTTTGGGTTTTTTTTTTGTAAAATAAAACGGGGGTATCAACGTCAATTGTGTGCTAATCTATGAACTACGTCTCGCATTTCTGTCACCGAGACGACATGATTAAAAACTACACACATACACATCCACACATCCACACATAGTCATGATTCCATGAGCATTTGTTTAATACATATAATGCTGGGACAGCATCTCTAAATGTGACATACAATACATCTATAAGTATGTCCCCTATACGTTTTGATAACATGATGTTGTAAAGTACATGCCTGTTTCACACATTTTTTTTTATGATTATTACAATACTGTACAAATTTATACCAAAAATAACAAATATCGTATACAATATTTGTGACGTAATACAGTCGTCAGACTAAGATTGAGGATTATGCACCATTATCGAAAGGTAGCTTGGTAGAATCTTAATATCCACCAATAATATGACAAGCATAGAGATATTCTAACAAAAAGTTAATGTACATCTTTAAAAGCAGAAACGTAGATAAATGGATTACACTGGTAGGCCTCGCTACATAAGACAGCATACATACATTCCATTTTCTTACACGAAACGTGTCTTATGAAGCTTAAATTGAGTTACAAAAATGTTGATGTAAAACATTGATAATCTGTCTATGTTGTTTTAGTACATCATATGCCATTTTACTTTCTATAGTTCTCATATATGTTATAATCTTCAAGATGGATCAGTAAGAGTTCCAAAATACACTGGTATTGTTCCTGTCGTAGAGAATAAAAGAACAGTTATTATAATAAATCATGGATTAAATAGTGACTGATTTGAGCTGATGAATATTTATCATGTGTACCTTTGTCACTAACATACATGATGTATATAGACTACACATACCACAACAATCTGCTAGAATAGTTTGTAGGTCTGTACAAAATAATTTTAAAATGTTCAAACATAGGCAACATTAAATATTACATTATTATTAGTTAGTGTCTAATCTCCAGTTAAACTAAATTTACTTACAACATTTTCCACCATGTTATGTCTGGAGATCCTTAGCTTATTGACGAGTTGAAAAATGTCCACTTTGTCTTCCGTCTTTGCTTGATCCAGGGATGATAAAAGAGAGCAAAAGATGCCGGTCCTCCCTACACCATTACTAAAATAAACCACAGACGAATGTATTATTAAAATCAGTGAATATTAAAACAAGAAGGCAAACCACGGAGTTGCTGATCTCATCATCAATGTGCAATGTCCATATGCACAAATTCCTGATAAGTTAAGACCATCAGACCATTAAAGTGTATAAAATTGGCAGAGTTATGTAGCTTATGAATTGCATAGCCTAACGTGAAGAGACAACATAATTTTTTAATGTTGTATTTCGTTCTCAAAATGAATATTTAGCTTGAATCAATTGACCTAATGAAATATGTTGACTATATGTGCCAAGATACATGTAAATCCAAATCAGTTTGATAATGTAACCTGATGTGACTTCCACATTACTAAAGTTTGACCATATATGTACGAAATTTCATGTGAATCAAACAATGTTTAGTAATTTGATCTCAATTGACCCATGTTACCACCAAATGAGCCTAAAAAATGTCGGCACTAAATGTTGACCATATGTACCATGTTTAATGTGAATCAAACAATGTTTAGTAACTTGACCTCAATTGACCCCTGTGACCACCAAATGAGCCTAAACAATGTCGGCACTAAATGTTGACCATATGTAACAAGTTTCATGTGAATCAAACAATGTTTAGTAATTTGACCTCAAATGACCCATGATGTGATCAAACAATGTTTAGTAATTTGACATCAAATGACCTCTGTGACCACCAAATGAGCCTCAAAAATTTCGGCAAAAAATGTTGACCATATGTACCAAATTTCATGTAAATCAAACAATGTTTAGTAATTTGACCTCAAATGACCCATGATGTGATCAAACAATGTTTAGTAAATTAACATCAAATGACCCATAACGTGAATCAAACAATATTTAGTATTTTGATTTCAATTGAAGCATGTGACCACCAAATGACCCTCAAAATTGTTGGCACTAAATGTACCAATTTTCATGTGAATCAAACAGTGCTTAATAATTTGACATCAATTGACCCCTGATGACCACCAAATGAGCCTCACAATTTTCGGCACTAAGATTGACCATATGTACCAAGTTTCATGTGAATCAAACAAGGTTTAGTAATTTGACCTCAAATGACCCATGATGACCTCCCAATGACCTTTAAAATTTTCGGCACTAAATGTTGACCATGTCTACTAAGTTTCATGTAAATCAAACAAGGTTTAGTAATTTGACATCAATTGACCCCTGATGACCACCAAATGACCCTAATAATTTCCGGCACTAAATGTTGACCATAAATGTTTTATGTCAATCAAACAAGGTTTAGTAATTTGACATCAATTGACCCCTGATGACCACCAAATGACCCTAAAAAATTTCGGCACTTAATGTTGACCATATGTACCAATTTTCATGTGAATCAAACAAGCTTTAGTAATTTGACCTCAAATGACCCCTGATGACCTTCAAATAACCTTCAAAATTTTCGGCACTAAATGTTGACCATGACTACCAAGTTTCATGTAAATCAAACAAGGTTTAGTAATTTGACCTCAAATGACCCCTGATGATCTCCAAAAGACCTTCAAAATTTTCGGCACTAAATGTTAACCATGTGTACCAATTTTCATGTGAATCAAACAATGTTTAGTAATTTGACTTCAATTCACCCCTGAAGACCTCCAAATGACAATCAAAATTTTTCAAAAATTAGACCCAAAAAACATATTTCCTCACAAATATAACATTTTCTGATAATTTACAGCTAAAAATGTTTGATTTTTTTTAAATTTTGGTCACAATTCATCTTTTTACCAAGTTTGAAAATAATCATTTATACGGTTTTGTAGCTATGATTTTTACCACATAATTTTAAATAAAAATTTGCAAGACACACACACACACACACATACGGATTATTATCATTACATGCAATGTACAGTGATGGGACCTATCTCATCCTCGGGCTTCAGTTCGTTGATCATCTTGATGGCATGGATGATCGTCTGTGGTGTCTCTGGAACAATGTCGGTGTTTGGCCAGTTCAAACATTGTAGGTGCATGATTGTCCTTGGTCCATCAAACTGACAGAAAGAATAGCATTTGTGAGATCATGACGGAATAATACGATATTGTAAGACACAATAAGTGCAATAATTTAAGCCATCGTGATATGGCTTAATCCACATGTCTAGGGACCAGAAATCTCAGAGAGGACATTGCTCGACGTCGCGCAAGAACTTAGCCTTACCAATTCCCCTCCCCCACCTTTCAGTGTCAAAAAAAAAAAGTAAAAGGGAAAATGAATAGAGAATTAGAGCTTTGGCTTATTAAAGTTACCAGAAATTCTAAATAAATGCGTTTTTTTTTAAGTTTTCCTATTGGTAGGATATAGGGTGTGTTTCATAGACTGTGACAAGCAAAAAACTGTATGAATATTGTCCCCCGCCATTATCTTACTTCTAAATCTTCTAATCTCCATTTGCGATTATATATGTGTGTGTGTAAATATTAAGTTACTGTTTACAGTTTGAGGACATGTATATCTCATGTGGGAACGTTTATCGTTTTATTTGTACGACGATCTCTGAAAAAAACCAAGCTCGGGAAGCATGAATGGTCAGAATTCTCATTCTAATTCTTCGCACGTCCCTAGCGCAGGTTTAGATAATACAGCAACTTTGCTAACATCAGCTAAGGAAATAACACAAGTATCTCACGAGGAAAAACGTTTGCGCGCTCCCCGGGCTGGTTCATGTATCAAAGCATAAAAGCATGCATAAAAGCATGCAAAAAAGTATAGGGAATCGTCTTAGGGTGGCAGGGGGTAACTGGTAATCGCCCATTGAAATGCCTGGCAATGTCCATGACGTCGCAAGAAAGCTTCGCCTTGGGGGACAAGAAGAGGGCCTACATGTCTCACGGGTGATATACACGCATGATGTGGTACAGTTCGGCTGGCGTGGGCGAACAAGGGACTGACAATTTAACAACAGCAAGGTATCATTTTTATTTACAGTATAAGGGTTATTTTCATAATAATCAGTCCAATAAATGAAAACAAAAATTGGGAAAACCTTACTGGTTGCATTGAGTTTTCGACCACCAGTTTACGAAATCGAACGCCATTCTGGTCCTCGCATACCACAAGGTCAATGGAAAACGGTCCACATGTAAAGGTACCCGAATCTTGCCAATACTGAGCCATAGTCTAAAGACACGAACAAAATAAATAAGAACTAAATACTCACCAACGCACAGTGATTTTTGTCCTTAAAATTGGACGATCACATTTATAATATTTAGCCACACAAACCACAATATAAATCGCAAATCATTTGACCACCCAAATATCAGCAAGTTCAGTATCAGTTGTACCCCTAGTAGAAATACATTTTGAAATACATTTAGTTCAATAGAAATTCGCACGGCGTGTCTAGGACAAGTCTCGGCACTAAAAAGTTGCTTTTAAAAAACAGTTTGTACATTGTACATAGAAGAAAATACCTTTTCATCTACGTCGTTTAACATGACAATGATGTAAGAGTTATAATCCCAGATCATCCTCCAAAAATCAATGACAGTATTTTTCATCGGCATCTGTGTTCCAATGAACATGTCTTTCTTTTGGTAACCCTAATAGAAAAACAGAACACGATAGTGTTACCTCAGATACACGAAATAATCTTGCCATTGTCTAAATATTAATGAATCAACTCATTAACTATGAACTTAAATATATTACATAAATTGATATAGGTGGGCTATTTGTGGCCGAAGATTTACTCTAAAAAGATTAATCCAGTAACAAAACACTTACGCTAAGGAACGAGGCATTGATGTAGTTGTTACCGTCATCTCCTACGTCAGTCATCAAGTAGGGCCTGTATTTGTCAACTGCAAGCGCATGAAAAGAGTACGATTAAAGATTTTAATTAATGTACAACTTTACTGAAATTGCATTTATTTGTTTCATACATTTTTTCTGCTCGTTATTTATAACCCAAAGTATAATTATACTACTCTCTTCATTTACCTGGTATCAAAACCGGGAAGCGATTCTTGTTTTTGTTTTCTGGGCTCCGTCCTCCCTTGAGACTTTCCGCTGTTGGCACCACAGATAAAGATACCAAAGTCTATTTGAAGAGATAAATTCTTGATGACAAGGGCATGAAGAAATTAGGGATAATTACAACAAAATCATATATTTCTATGTGTCCAAACTTTCCATTATCAACTAATTTTTACATGCCAACAAAATAGTTTGTTATACGGGAACATTTATGGTTTCCCTGCTGTGAATATTCCATGAACGAATTTTGAATTTGACATTTGAATATTAATCCTGGTGGCTGACTTGGAATAGCATGTAATACTTAATGAAAATAAAAAGGCCAATGTTATATAACATAAACGCAAAAACATATTACATTTAGGATCCCCCTGTTACCAAACCTGGACGAAACAATCATGGACAGATTATGAGAGAAGCCGTGGTTAAATATTATTTTGAAGAATTATTTTTTTAAGAGATGCCATCGGGATTCTTTTGCTGAAGGTGATCTTCGTCTCACATGGGGTGTGTGCAATTTATATTTTAATAACATTGGATCTTAATTGAAGATTTAATGCATACCTCGAACTGTTCTTGTAGGTATGATTTCCCTGTTTCGATGTTTATCTCCTTTAATTTGCCAAACTCTGATCTGAAATTGCTGACGTCAAGTTTAGTATTACCGATTACAAAATACTCCAACATTGCATCGAAGATGAATTCATATTGGTCCTATATTAAGAAATAAAGACACATCATTTGTACAGTTGGTAACTCAACATAATAAATTAATCAAATTAATTTTTAGATATAATTTTATACATATGCGAGTACAATGAAGTGTTATCTATAATTTATGTATTATTGCATGGACGCCGATTCTAGGTAGACCTATCTCCTATTTTTTTAATGCTCTCTATGTCGTTTTCATTTTCCACCTTTATAGAGTGATCGGCGTCGTGCTTTTGCTAACGATAGGAAATTGGAGCTAACAAATTAGAATGTTACTTCGTACAGGAATTTGGACCATTTTCACTCTATTCTTTCTCATCTGACAGACAAAGTCAAAGACGTTGATCTTCCCTTCGGCTTCAGCCATGTCTAACATAGAATCCAGGGTAATAAAAGTTCCCGTCCGGCCAACACCAGCACTGAAAAATTGAAAATATACCCATAGTTATGGAGGATTAATTGAAGTGATCTTATGTGACGGACATGTGTTCGGGGGCTTTTACTGGTCTAAAACATTGCTAAATTTACCGGCAATTCCGGTATAAACCCAGTGGTGTTATGTCTATAGCCAGCCGGGTAAAACAGATCAGTGACGTAACCTGAAACCCATTTATGAATACACCACCACATAGGTTCCACAAATCGCCAATGAGCCTAAAACACGGGAAATTTAAAAGTCGCGTAGTTTATGAATTTGTTTGGTCAAAGTGGGATATAATATCAAACGCAATGCCGCCTATAATCATTAATATCGCTGAGATATTTTTTATTAAAAATAACTCCCATAAATTATACTGTCTACTTCTATGTTGCACTTCAAAATAGGCCACTAATATGTATAATTAAATAGTTCATATACCGGTATATTATATTAATTTACTTCATGAGACAATTTAATGATGGAGCGTTAAACTGCCGAATTTTGACAGAATATTTACCACAAATGTGGTATTCTCCGCGATTAAATGGGAAGACTCTCATAAACCAGGTTTACCAGGTCTATATGTGGGATAATGGATTTGATGTAATCTGAGAGTGCTCCAACTATGCACATTTTATCACTTTTTGTGTCGATTTAATTAATTTTCAAGCAATGGAATCGATCAAAGTAAGATATAAATATATATAAATATATTGTATATATATATTGTCTAAAATATATATTATCAGGAACTTCTCATTAAAATATCTAATGTATCAATGTAAAATTATATTCACTCAAAATTATTACTACTATTATTATTACTTCAGTTAATATAGATACTATATCAAAAACAGTTATAAACCTGCAATGAACCACCATAGGTCCACTCTGATGATTTCTGTCAGCTCGAACCTGTTGCAACAGGTCAAGAATGGGTCCAGCGAAATCAGGTACATTCATATCAGGCCAAGCATTGAAATGGTAGTGGGTAACAGTCTTTGTTTCGTCTCTCTTAACCTTAGAGAAAAACAATATCGAAAGAGAATCAAGAACGTTGCATCGACATTTCCTTTAAAAATATTCACGAATGAATGATACACCTAATTTAGAATAATTTTAGTAAAGGAATGCTTGCAAACCCTTTGCGCCGGAACTGGGATACGTGCCGCCGTCCTTAAAAATAAAAATATTGCCCTTTTCCGAGCTTAAAAACTATAGCTTAAATGCGTTGAATGTTTTATATTATTTCCTCAGATGTGATTAGGACCGGTTCCCCATGCCCCTTCCCCACACGCGGGGGAAAGAAGAAATATTGGGGGCTGATCTGATATTCCAATAGGCTGACGCCTTTCTTCAGACAGTTAATTGACACTATCTAAGAGAATCGCCATTGGTTGTCACGTAACGGAGAAAAAAATGATAAATATACCTCCTAGATCGATGAAAATGACACTTTCAGACTGCTTCTACAACTATTTTATGAGTTTACATGACTTAGTTTTGTCATAGGTTTGTCCGACCTTCCCGACGGGGTGGTTAGGAATATGAGTGCGGCCATTTAGCCATTTTATTGGACCTATAAATTACTAGCAAAATGACTGAAAAAAGGGAAAATTGGATTAACCTTTAGAGCCCCTCACAACTATCAGGACCGACATAATATAATTGACCACAAAATGGAAGGAACACATTAATGATTCATGTTAGCCTCACATGCAGTCCAGATGTATGTAAAGCGTTATCGCGAAATATGCTCAGCTTCAAGCTTCAAGTATGTATGTTTAGGGATCACCAGCGGCATCACCAGACTTTTTTCATCGTCAGGGAAATATCAAGGTCGCACTGGGCACTATCAATTCATATTTGTGCCCAGCTTCTTACTCTACTCACTCTTTTTACTCTCGTTACATGTCGCCCCCTGGTTCAAATACTTCCGCCGCCCCTGAGGTAACTATATCCTTTTGGATATATACAACTGAGACCGTACCAAAAAACACCATGCGGATTTGCGTTTTAAAAAAAATTCCTCTAGGCATACTGTACAATCAGTATTACATGTTGCCGACAGTTTGAACTCGATTCACTTACTGACTCTAGGTGAAACGTTCTCAGTGTGTATGCGGGATATTTGGTTTCATCCCGTAGGGTGACGACCACGTGGGTATACTTTAATGCTTCATCAGGCCAATACTTCTCACATTTTTTCTGAAAACCAAAGTATGGAGAAAGAGAAATTCAATAAATTTAACTGCGTACATCAAAATGTAGCCAATTGTGACAGTACATTAGTTCTGATTTCTGCTAACAGAGAAAGTTCCAAAACCATTTTTCCCGAACCTCAAATATAGCAAACCATAGTTAAAGGTGTTAGGCGTCGCTGGCGATGACACCCATTATCTCTCCATACCAAAATTTTTACAAAAATACATGGTTTCCAACACCTCAAAATCACCAAGACTAAATATGATGTAAAACTTGCAAAATCACATTCATCTTCTCACACAACTACGTGTCACATCAGGGGAATAATTAACTATAGGGATGTGAACATTGACTTGGTATTGTAAAAGAAAAATACTGTTGCAATACAATTCGGCAACTATCAGCACATGTTATGCACCATACAAAAACACACATTCACAAAACCCAATCCAAAGGAAGCAAATACAAGACCAGACCAGTCCAGACCTTTCCCATCTCTACAAAGTTTGTCAGCATTACAATCTTTCCGACATCCTCCTGCCAAACCATCCTCCAAAAATCTTTCACTGATGCAGTGTTTGGTCCTGGAAAGAAATAAATTAAAGCCATTGAAGCGATCCGACAATAGTTGGCAAAATTGATTCATAATACCAATCTTTGGATATGTGGGCCATGGTTGACAAAGGAGGGGCCGACGTGCAGTTTCAATATCTCACCGATTAACAATATAACCCGGGAACACGCCTGCTCAGTGGCACAGAACATTAAAACATCATTTAAATAACTATACGCAACGAATTCAATTCCGTTGGCGCTACTCACCGTGAGATGCTATGTATTTTGCAGGGTAATTGTAGCCCTGTAAATAAAGAGAAAATCTAAAGATAAAATAATTTATATGAAAACATGGACTGATATTCAGTGTCAAACAAATTGTGTTTACATCAGTTGCTTGGCTGAAGGACTGCTACTGGTAAAATTTTCCATAGTACCTGTCTGGACACTTATTGATGTTAACATGAGGGTATTTTAAATTACCAATTGATGAGTTTCAGACCTTATGATTAACAATATGAAATTAATGCAATCTACATCTAATATGTTCCTCTTTTCTATTTACAAAACATCATGGCTTTCACTAAACATAATAACAGGATATTATATTTCATATAACATGTTGATAAAAACACCATAGACGTACGGGACCATTTCAATTTGGAGAGCAGAACTGTTCTTGCCCGAACATCTTATTGTTGCCCGACATTACGATTGCCGTTCTAGGGATGGGTGTGGGATGGGTGTAAGGGGTAGGGCGTACTTATGCACATTATTTGTATGGAGAATCTCAGAGTCAACAGAGAATCACCAATCAACTGAGCTCTACAATAGTAGGCTCAAATTTGTCACAGTCGGTCGAATGTATCTACAACCTAATAGAAATTTGTAACTAATCACATGTTGCAGAATTTCCATTTTAGCAAGCGGTTCTTCATTTTTTCATTTTTGGCAAATAGTGATATCTATCCCTACCACATTGGGAACGGATTTCATGCGGGTATGTTACACTCAAGCCCCCCAGTTCTTTAAGAGAAGCGAAAAAAAGAGACATAGAGAGGTGGAGAGAGAGAGGGGGAGATATGGATGAACGCATTTAAACGCAACGCTGTGAGACTTACTATGCTAGGTATTTGTTCAAATACATCGATTGACAAACCAAGGTAATGCTGTAAACGTGGTGATAACGTCCAGCAAAATTCAATAAACAGACTGAAATCGTTAGCGTTCCAATGGTTCCCTTCTTGCCTTTGTTGAGCATGATACTCTCTTTGATGACTACCTAAATTCCCTCTAAATCTCCCTTTTTTGTATGATGGCGTCCTTTTAATATGCGGAAGATATTTAAAGACCACTTGACATGTTACAACTTACATCGATATAAGATGCGTTGATGTAATCCGAATGTGGATCATTATCCCATCGTTCGAGAACAACACGAGAACTGTCATCTGTAAATACAAATCAATTAAAAAATCTTCTGGTTAATTTCCTAACCAGGAGTGTCTTAAAAAGAGTAGAACAACCTGCTAGGAAAGTGACCGTTTAACACGTCTGGGAATACTTTGACTAAATTTCTGGCCCACTATAGATTTGGACTACATATGGACGATTAATTGGACTATATAGTTCCGGATGCATTATACACTTCAATGTGCCCAACCGGAAATAACTCAATATTTTATTATACATATAAAACATGGAGCATGATTTAAGATTATATATGAGGTGATTCATATATAGCCATATTTGCAACTCAAGAACGGGCGGAACTCATTTGTTGGTATGTGCTAGGATGCTAGTGGTAAAGATGTGCAACCTCATTTGTCATATTTAGACTTTGCCCCCAACATTTACCCATTTGTATTATCTTATATCATTTGTGATGCTAGCTTATATCTCGAAATTGAAGGTAATCGGCCATAACATGTGTTTTATGTACAAATAACTGTTGTTTCCAGTCTTCACATTGATCTAGGTTTTGTACAAATGTAAGCTTTTGTCACATTTGAGTAATCCGCTATACGGTTTTTGAGATATATCCGATAAACCTTCACAAATCTGACGGACCACACACACACACACACACACACAAAACAGTGTTTTGGGTGCACCCCCTTACTGGACCTCCTGGTACCAAAAGTTCCCCATAGGGAACCCCTTGATAGTCGCTACTCATCCATACTGACCATTCCCATGACAACCGTTGCTATTGTGATGTACATTGTTTATAGGTCTTATGGCCAATCAATTATAATATTTCAAGTACGGGTGTTCGCTGATGGTCTCATTCAATCACGGCCATACCAAACTGGAACTCTGAACTGGCATATTGATGTAATACTTACAAGGCAGGATGTTACCATAACGATTTTTCTTTTTGTTTTCTGGTTTAGAAGCGACATCCCAAGGAAATAGTATCGAGTCTGGTAGAGACTGAAAGGAATAACACAAACAGTTAACATCTTCATTCTTCATCTTCATTTTTTTCTCGACATATGCAGGGCCGCAATATTGCATACCACCTTTACTTCTGGAGGTGCTTATTATTAAATATTCAAACTAATGAAATAAATAAGAATATCGATTTAGTATTAATTATTCAAACTAATACATGAAAAGAAATGTCGTTTTAGCGTTAGCTATTCAAATTAATGTATAAATACAAATATTGCTTTATTTTTAACTATGTAATCCAATACATACATAAGAGTGCATGAAAATCAGTATAATGACAACTGTTTATCAATGTCAACAGTATATGATGTGTAAATAATACATTTATGTATTTCATAGTATGAATAAAATGCATTATTGCATTATTGCATTGATGAGGAACAATTAAGGAATAATTTTCCCGGATTGATTTTGTTCACATGGACCTTTAACACACATCATCAGCCTTGGGGATTGATACCCTCCCTTTAAACATGAAAAATGCTTACCTCATACTCAGCACAATAAATGCTTACCTCATACTCGGTGTAAAAGTTATCAGTTTCGCTAGCCTTCTTCTTTTTGACATAGGTAGCTAACTCTGAGATCTTGATAAACTTTCCTATGTTCTTTGGTTTTACAGCAGGCACGGGCTTCGTTCGTTTGTTGTTCAAAGAATTGATTTTTCTCATCTCAACTGCTTCCTGGTCTCCATTCTTCAAAACAATAATTTCTGGTTTATCACGTCTTTCTAAGATAAGATAAATAATATATATATATAACTAAAACAGGAACAGAAATCTTTTAATTAACTTAATAAACTTAATTAAAAGGCTTTGATATAAATTATTTTTAACATCATCAGTGAGTAAGGTATTGATCACACAATACATCCAATAATCAGTGAACACTTTAATT
>JAODFY010286242.1:0-14126 GCA_027580055.1 Paracaudina chilensis
ATCAGCTTTTGAAAACATATAAAATATTATTTCTTTGTTAAAGGAACCATATATTGTATTTTGTCATAGAGTATATTCTCATTACCAAATATGTAGTTACATAAGTCAATTGTGTTCGTTCTTGGTAATAAATTGATGAAAATGTTGAAGACAACAAAATTGAACGCCATATATTTTTTAAGTTTATCCGGGTGCACAAGGATATAACGTTTCTGTTTCCATCATTCAATAGACTTACTTGCACTTTTTTGGTCAAAGAAAAAGTCTTGAGAGAGTTAAAACATATTTTACTTGATACTGAAATAATATACGGGCAAGCAATACCCTGATAGCCGGAAAAGTATATTTTTAATAGACGATAAGTAATTCATGTGAAACGAAATACGTTTTCAAAAGATATCCATTTAGAAAGCAGTTCAAACCCATGCAATGTTTTAATTTACTATAAATCTACAGCCAGGAATCACACCCTACGGCCTGAAACATATTATGGGCAAGTAATACCATTGTCATAATTTGCAAGAGATGATATATAATGAAATAAAACCCTTTTTAAAACAATTTAGCCTGTAAAAGTACGGATAAACAACAAGCAAATAGGAAGCGACCACAAGATACCACGAAACATTGTCGGATACATCAGTGGAACAGCTACACAAATTAACCTACAATGTATATTTATTGAACGAATTCATGTGAAGCTATATTTGAGCGGTTCCGACATTCACGGCTGAATAGAACGAGATTGCATTTTAATTATTCTTTAGAATATTATTTGCATTGATTTTGGATGATTGATCACCGTTGTATTAACAGCATCCAGTGTATGGCTGTTGTGATGAAATAATAAAAAGACGCATGGGACAAATCTATATTCCACGAGTTCATTACAAATACGCATCATATAGAGTAGCGGATCCATTGTTTTCGGGAAGAGGGTGGGGGTCGTTAATATGTGTCGTGTAATATTTATATAGGTTTTTTAAGGTGCCGCTAAACGGTGCCCTATATATAATGATAGTGTTATAAATAGTTGACCGGTACGGGTGGGTGGGGGTGCTGGATCAGAAATTTCGCTGCATACCTCTTTGTTTCCCTGACCACATGTAAAAGGGGACAATCCTGACATTTTACAGGGAAATTGAGGAAATGGTCATCTTAATGTGCATGTTGATAAAAAGTCGAATCAATTATTTGGTAGTTTGACTATATATATGCACTTATTTACATATACAGAAACTAAATCTAAAGAATGAAAAATCAGTGACGCATGTATACTGTTAAGTACACAAACACAACGAACCACGCACATTTCGTTTTATCTGTGGTTGACATTTTCCCGTAATTTCGGATTTCGAGAAGGGGACATGTCTTCTGGCAGGGGGATGCAGTTGAAATCGTGAAAGGGGACACCGTCATAAAAGGGCACCAATCCAACCAATGGCGCACCCAGAATTTTTGATTGCGACTGAGATTCTCCCCCCCCCCCTTTCTAAGGCAACGCCCGTACAAAACACGGGCCCTCACCTGCCCTCTACACGTATAGACCTACCCAGATGCGAATTCTGACCCCTACTTGCTCACTGGCAGAAGCTCTATATACATGCGCTCGGAAACTTTTGCCCTCGTGAGACATGTGTTTCTTGCGATGTCGTTGTTTACATATATACCTGCGCGGGAACATCTTGGGTGTACTACCGGTACTGAATCCGACAGAATTTTAAAAGGGCACAAATCAGCTTGGAAAGGGGCACTTTTCATTAATCTTTCTTATAAATTTACACTTATTACACTAGTAGGGATACGTCACTCCCCCCCCCCCTTTTTTTTGATGCAACGATATCCGTCAAGTTTCTCTCAAGGCAAAGTACATATATGTTATGTGAAAAAATGTATCAATCAGTGTTCTGTTTTTCCTATAAAACAAAGTATTTCCAGACCCGTTCCTTTATTTTTTGCGCATATTTCCATGGATCCGCCCGCCTCTGATAGTTAAAATAACAATATATTGCTTATAAAATAACCGCGAAATAATTGTACCGTACATATATCATTTCGTAAAATAAACAAAAATATTGTTATGGAAACTAGAGTTTTCTTTTACCATAATAGTTAAATTTCTAAGAAATTCGCTTATTATGAGAAGCCATATATGGATTATAATTAAAAAGTAATTATATAAAAATTCATATCAGAAACATAAATGATTAAAGCAATTATCAGGGTTTGAACTGTGAGAATTACTCTTCTCTCACCAAAAGGTGATTTTGCCCTTCGTTTCCCTTGATAGTTATAAGTAAAAGACTCGCCAGATCTTCCACATCGTAAATCACCCTGTTTGTGAAGAAATTAGGTCATAACTGCATGAGGTTTGCATTTCGTCGCCGAACTTTTCGCAGAACTAGACCTACAGTGTAGATATCACATACTGAGGGATATATACATTATAGTTTGCAATGATGAATTTGTCATACATTGTCATATTATGTATGCATTATGATTTGGTATAATGACGACAAAATCATTAAAAAATCAACCCTGAGTATTGCTTTAAAGCAAAGAAAAAGTTACTCCTCTCTGCCCGCCTTGTTTTTGAGCTCAGCATTCGTTTTGTCAAACTTGTCAAAAATTGTCTCTTACCTTATGTTAAATATTATCAATCGTAAAGTAATGTGTTAAAATATCAAATTGCCTTCATATTATTCAAATTATGAAATTCGGATAATTCATATTTCATACTTTAAATGTCTGTTTCTTGAAAAAAAAAAGTGAATGGAAATGATTAACGGGTTGTTTAGTTCTGCCTCGATATCACTCTAGTAACATCTCACCCATCACATTACTACCCTTGATAACTGAAAAGGTAATTATGTTTAAATTAAGTTACCCATATATCTGGTATAATTTATTAGTTATTTACTAGTTTCAGAAAGCACCGTAATTACCTGGTCAAATTAACAAGAGTAGTTTATGGATGTCACGCAGGTAAGTTCAAAACTACTCGCCTTAGCACAGTCCAGTCACTCCAATTATGCTGTGGCGCAGGTGCACTGTTGTCATGTTTTGCGTACAATTGTAACTTAAACTAAAAGCAAATGCCGGTACCACTTTGCAAATCGAACCGTGGAAAATCACGTTGTTATGAGTAATCGTGATAACGATGATTAAGGATTGCAAACACTCTTTCTTGCTTGAATATTAACAGTGAATGTATGGTGCAACAAAACAAATGGGCCAAAACATGCATATGCATGAGTGATTAGGATGAGGTCACTATATATTAAACCGTAAAACATTCCGATTACATTACTATGTAAACATCGGTCATAATTAGGTCAACACGGAGTGCGATCAGCAAATAATCGGACACGGACAATTTTTTTTCGTCCCACATCAGAAATTGAGTACCTATCTTCTATACATATAGTTGTATGAATGATATTTTATGGAACACATGTAAGCAGGGGGAAATACCTCATGATTGTGTATACTTAATTGTGGAAAGGTTACAAGGGTTCTTGGATTCATTCCATGTTGCAGCGTTTGACCTCTTCGCCAGTGTGACCAAGAATGGAATCGACAAAGAACATTTCTTAGCCTTTAACGGATAATATATTACACGTGTAAGCACTTAAGATGTTTACTCATCAGCCGCTTCTGTAGAGTCGTTAGAGGGAATTTGGCTTTTCTGTTATGGGATGCAGTAAAACTTTGTTTGTATAGCACCGGCCAGGAATTGGCGATTGTTTATTGACCTGAACATTGTGAATTACAGCTTTGTTTATTTATTGTGGTAACATGGTTCCATTACACTGTCTGTGGAGTCTGGGTTATGGCCCTTTTGGGTATATCGAGATATTTGTGACGGACTGTGAAGTATAATTAAGGTTTGGGAAACATTTGACATTTAAATATATATAGTGTACATTGGACCTTCCACCCTTACACCCAGGCCTGTGTTTAAGTTGCCTAACCTATATGAAAGTTTCACAGGATTTCACAGACCTCCACATGAAATTCGTGATTGATCGAAGTCAAAATTATAGTATACTGGGGGCAAAACATGTTTGCCTTTAAAATATCGATGACGAAGCTTACCCTGAATATTCGGGTAGGTAAGTTGTTCCAGTTTCACCGTCGTATGTGACGTATTGACTCATTTTGAAAATCAGAAAACGAAGATCATCACACCATTCTGAAAGCAAAATGAGATACGTAATCTTACATCAAATCAAATATAATTTCACAAGTAGACATGGTACCAATAAAAAAGATAATATCTGTAAATATATCTTAGAATGTAATGACACTAAGGTAATCACCATCGTGCATTACCGCATGGACAGTACAGTATTTAAATATTAATTGAAATGTCTTAATAGGACTTGGTATCGCAGAATCGGCGTAACATGATAATATGTTCTTCATGCATCTAGATCTCAGGGTTTCCACTAACCCCAAACCAATTGTCCCGGACCTTCAGAAATGGTTCTGGACCCCTGAGGTTCAATGCATGAGTAATAAATGCTAGCACGTAGTCCCTGGACCCTCGGTTGTGGATCCCCAAATGATTTTTTTCTCTGGCATATCAAAGGGTAAACTTATCTTAACTTATCTCATTCATTTGTATAACGGTTCTCTCGCATGCACCTGAATAGTTTAATAAACTTAAACACATGTCTAATACGATACCTGAATAAGAAAAAAACAACATTGGTATAGCGTTCCATCGCGTTCTCTCGAGAGTGCTGGGGAAATTTGATAACATCATATATGACCCGATAATATATAAAATATATTGTTAAATTATAGATCATTCTTCCGAAATATCCTCAGTACCTCAGAGATCCACCCTTAGATCTGTACTATGAAAAACTGCAAATTCAAACCTAATCGATGTGAAATGCATTCTCACATATATTACTTTATAAATTGTAATCTTTATCCTTGTAAAATACAGAAACGTGTTGTTGTACCGTAACTGTCGATCGAGGTCCTTGCTTGAAATAATTTCCACCTGAATAATATGATCGTATTACTTTCAGCTTTCAGAACACTTGATCAATACTGCTTCATTATCGTTGTTTCTTTTAAACGTGCTTTCCCAGATAGGTAGTATTTCAAAAGTTCCTTTTTTTTCATAACACTAAAGAGTGATGTCGCCTCAGGCGACAATGCAATTAGTTATATTTTGGGCTATTTTGAAGGTTATTTAGAATTTGTTCGCTAAAACTCTAGCACCGAGCATAATGACTAATGCTCAACTGTATCAACTGTATATTGAAGGTTAGAAAACGTACCATTTACGTTTTGGCGTGAATGCTTTGCGTGTGACCTTTTCCTCGGTCACACGATTTTGTCAATATCAGGAGATTTTTTATTTTATTTTAGAGGCAATATAAACAGACATATATATGTTTAGCGTCCCCCCTCCCCCTCCCCCCACGAATCCTTTTTCGAGGCCGCCCTGTTGTCTTTCTTTTTTAAGAACTTTTATAAAAAATAATTTTAAAAAATCGTTCATCTGATCAACCACTTGTTTACATCCCTACTACCATATCGCAAATTCGTATGCCTATGCTAAAAGTCTATGCCGACCTTATTTTTTTTGGTAGTTGCGCTGACGCAAAATAGGGACCATTTTTTGGCCTTAGCTGATCTTGACCTTGATTTAGTAACGGGTCATATAGCTTAGCCAAACCAAACACTTTGACCAAGTCACGGAGTTTCATAATATGTTGGTGGGAACTGCACTGCACGAGTGGAAACTACACTACTCGAGTTAAAATGAAGAACATAAACTATTGTTTTTTGGATAATAAATAGGAGCATTATTTGCAAATAAATATTTAGTTTGTTTACCTTGACACTTTACAGACCCCGAACACTTTCACTACTTCACTAAATCATTTCCGAAGTTCAAAAGTACATTAGAACAGTCCGAGGGGTAACCTCTTTCGTGATCGGGTGAAAAAGTATTAATATCATGAAGCAGCCATCTTGTTTTGTAATAATTATTTACATGGACACAATTGGTTCAAACCTCGCTGGGAAATACACTAATTTGATCACGTTTTAACAAATAAAACCAAAAAGTTTCAGTTCAGTTCAATTCATCTGATCATGATGTCCATTTTAACTGGTCAATCCATTCTTGTGATTATGCTTGTGGCAGTATCACTATAGTGCAACAACGCAATTCGTAGTTATCTAATGAAGGAAATTGTGGAAGCAACTACCTACATTAAACCATCCGAAGACAAAATAGACACCTAATTGTGCTTAACCTTCAAAAACACTTCCATAGGCGGCATGGGGCTTTAAGATTAACATTTCTCGACATATATTTATATAGCTTTTGTGCGTGTGTGTCATCATACGGTATCACAACTGAGGTGTAAGTGTTACTAGGCAACAAATACTCGAGCTATATACACATAGTGACATTACGTGATTTCTATAACATATATAGAATACATTTTTTGCATTTTTAAATTCTACTCTTTCTTGATCGTTATCGCAGGGTTTTCGTTTATTTGAATTTATTTCATCCAAAGAGTGATAAAATAGTCCATTTATCGAATATGTATATAATGTATTTGTTATGTTAGTAAAGGTTATTGTTATATGTGTTGGTGTGTGTGTATGTGTGTGTGTGTGTGTGTGTGTGTGTGAAGGAGGGAGTTACGCGCCCCCAAATGTATGTGCCCCGGTGTGCTTATCAAATATTATTGATACAAAATTATATTGCTGATACCCACAGCCGCTGAATTGGCGTGCCCCCTTGCGACCCCTACTCTAATTGTTTGGCGACATAAGTCGTGTTGTTCTTAAAGTTTTTGTAAATTTACAAATTGAAAGTTTTCCTGTAAGAATAGATTATATATTACAAAATCGTGAAAAAGTCCATCATCCATTTCAATTAAAAGGCAATTTTGATATGAGGCCTAACTCAAGATATTTTTTTAGAATTTGTTTATACAGCTACAGACTTTTTCTTCCTCTTTAATTTACTTATGACCTCTGCATGACTTTCCCAGAAACTCTTTCTCCCCTCCACACAACCAATCTTAATTCCATAATCTATTGTTTAAGACAGTGATAATTTGTAAGATAGAAGTTTAAATAAGTTCAGTTATGTGCATTTTCGCTAGAGACACATATACCATATAATATACTCAAAACAGACTCAAGACAGTATATAATATACTCAGGACATTGAGGTTTTTATACATGTTCCGTCTTGTACCGGTTCTATTTGTCAGTAAAAAAATATGCCTTTGAAAAGTTGACATTGCTCCGGCTACATCATCAGACCCTTAACTAGACTTTAAGCTAATCTAGCTGCATTATGGTGAATATTTTTTTTTTCGCTTCATATTTTTCCTCAAGTGCTAACGCCAATACAACATAGCAATTAAACGGCAAGTTATACCTTCCAGCGATATCCTCCCAACTCTATAATTGCGGAGACAGAACTCACAACTGTACCTCCGTCCTGGATTTGTTTTTCTAATAAATCATTTTATTCCACAGGAAACGTTTTCGATTGATTAAATGTAACGAATTCAACCTTAGCTTTATGTCTCCATCGAGACCACATATACGGATTGTAGGAAATGAGCATGATTTCGTTCTAGCATGCGACTGCAGATTGCATTTAGGAACGTGCATTTTCACTGATCGCATGGTGGCAGCGGCAAATATGAGAGTGAGACGATGGGCCGTTTACCACAACCATAACTCGATTATGTGCCACCACCAATAGACGTCCGACCATCACATACCCCAGTGAATGTAACATTTGACAACCTGCGAAACAACATTTGTCCCATCCTCGCGAGACGCAACTGCAGCTCACCTTCCCCCTAAACAAAAACAATTACCCCACCATCGAAACACAACCACTTCTCTCTATCCACAGAAAAAGGGGAGATGTTACTGATTGTTAAACAACTCTGGTGTAAAGTAATGCTTCAGCTATAAATTTAAGTATTAATCTCAATAATGATACCAAGTATTAATATTACACGTTTTGCGGAAACACTCCCATTCTGATACTATGATTATTAACCAGTGGACCTTGCTTTAACTTGGCCACAGAGCTTGACGGAATTAAAATTACCCAGTTGGTCCATGGCCAATCACCACTTAGAAATGCATTTCTATTAGAAACAGTTCTAATTCTCTATTGTTGACTTTCCCCATCCAATCCAGGGATCAATTATGATGCAAATAGAGCATTCGCGCTACATACCGGAACCCGAGTTCGAACATCGCGATTGTCGCCGTGCTTGTATCTCCCCGGTGATCCGTGTGACGGAAACATACATCTGTGTTCTTTTAAGGTCACCATAGGGTGACCATGGGCCAAGTGATGAAAAATGTAATGAAACATTGACAATTATGAAAATGGCATATTTGACATGTGAGTTCAAGATTAGTATGATTTTGAGAGAATCAAGGTCATGTTAGATCAACATAGATCAAACACCTAAAATCTGGTTAAGAGGTTAACTTAATAATGAAACATCATTAGTATTTATATCTCTTTTAATACGAATTAAGGTGGAGCTTTGTGATTTTACAAAATATCAGGGCTCAGAGCATTGTAATGTCGGTTCCCCATAGTGAGCTTTTGGACAAACAATATATCCTCTTGATTTTAGTCAAAGTTATTCAACATCAGAAAATTCTCAGCATTTCTATTTGGAGGAAGGAATAACAGAACCTCTTGGTTTTCTAAATATTACAACTAATAAACTTGATGTGTACCATCTGTCACCAGGTCTTATTTAGAGGATTACGTCAACAGTTACACAAATTACGACGACACTACCCGTCTGAGACCTATTTGGCATACCTAGTTTGGGGGCGCCTAAAGCTCTCTGTTAATAAACAAAAGCCAAGAAAAGTCATAACGTCAAAGGTACCACACAAGGCTTGAAAGACGTTTTCACGAAGGCGTATCGGTGTAAGTCGCCATAATGGAGCAAACATCACCTTCCCGAGTTTACCCTTTTGACAAGTAACCGCTATTGACCAACAAACAATACCAAAAGCCATAACACCCTGTCGAGATTATTTATCATCATCACCCTACTCTTGTATCCCACACTTGAATGTGATTGATAATATGTTCACCCTTTAATTGTATACAATGAAGTTCGTTCACAGATGTTACAAACAGGACCTTTTTTTAAATACTCATTATAATTCGTCCTTTCAATACATATTACTTTAACATATTTATCCTATCTGAAACCGTTCAAAATTTACTTAAAGACTATTTTATTAAATAGATTACAACATAGTTGGCTAAACTAGACTGAATATAAGATTCATCTCCACTCATGAAGTAATCATAGTAATAACTCTTAGCCTAGGTTATTAATACTGGTTCCTCGCCAGGTGAAAAATGGACAATATTCACTAACTGTTCCGAAACGTACTTCGGATTATTTATCACATCTTCCAAATTCCAATGACCAAATGTTTAGTAAGCGTTCTTAGACGAAGGCTGTCGGTCAAAACAGTTTCCCATTTATATACAGAAATATGCAACTGCATATATTCCAGATAAATTCATCTTTGTCGCTAATATACATTTGGATTAACGCTTAAAGTAAAAATCACCTCTGACAATGATTCAATGCTCACACAAGTGAAAATCTGCTCTTGATCCTTAGCCCTTAGGTACTTAAGATGTATTTGTTTTAAAAATAAAAAAAATATTCAAGATATATTTATCTTCGTCGCGGATATTTGATAAAAGTGACGAGTTTTAATAGATCCTTGAAACACCTCAAGAGTCACTTTACTGGAACATTATTTCTCTCCGTCTCCTCTCTTACCATGATGAAAACCGGAGAACTCAATGAAGAGCTGAAAAATATTACTTTCGAGAAATGGAATTACGTCGCATTTTACAGCCTATGCCGACAGCAGTTCCCTCGAGAGGTAATATTTCAGCTATGTTGCTGATTAGCCGGTTGACGATTGATGGATGTTTCTCTGATACCTAGGGAGATCAGAATTTGACGTCATGACCATTTGCAATACTTGGTGTTTTGTCGTATTTGGTATAGTATGAAACCGAGATATTTCATTCCAGACCGCTCTTGTCTGTGAGGTGAGGAATTAGTTTAATATAAAAGGGAGACAAGTGTGACTTGGTTTAAAATGTAGCTTATATTTAGCAGGTACCCTTTTCATAAAGGATCAAGCGTAAGTAATCGTGTCTGAAGGCGAGAGTCAATATTTCAAATTGCTCTTGCAACTTACGTAGGATACTGAATAGTGTTTATTCAGTAACACCATAACAAACATCCATACCAAAACGTTCGGCTGCCAGTGTCCGTGATGGGCTTTTAATCCACTGGATCAACGGCAGGTGTTATTTAATACAGGGTTTCATGATTTCATGTGTGGTTGCTAAGGGCGAATTCCTAAGGCGACACGATCGCCTACAACTTGATCTTTACGTATTTTACATATTAAACAAAATACTCCCATTATTCGTATAATACTGCAAAAGTTTGAAATAACCGTGAAGGAGTTTCACCCTCTCCGTTTGAATTTTTACACATAGAATTGTTTAGCTGCAAAATGGTGCTATCATTTTCAATTTGTTAATGTAAAGATGTATTTTGTTGCCAGCGCTTTTATTTTGGACAATACATATGACATCCTGGGGAGGGGGAGGTGGTGCGGATCGCCACTGCATGCTTATAATCTCATTCCTAAGCATCCCCAGTAGCATAATGTTTATTTATTTTTGATAAGATTTGATAAGATTTTCACTAATACGGCCGATCAAGTTAATTTCCAGTTGATATTTGACCAGTTATATGAGTGCCATCATATTACGTATATTATTGAAATGAGGTATTGGAATGCGTCAAGATAACTCTATTCAAACCTATTCAGGGCCGTAGCCTGCCGAGGTGGGGGTTCGTCGGGATCAAGGGGACAGTTGACCATGAGATTGTGAACGATGGAAGGTGAATATGAGGTAAGGTAAAGAAGAGAGAGGACAAAATGCGCGCGTTCACTATACAGGAGTGAACGGCATACTAGAGAAACGTGGGGAATTCGACAGTTGTCTATCTAACATTTCCGGGTTTTTTTTTTACATAAAAAGAACACTCGGTGACGTAGTATATAGTGTACAATTGCGTTGCCAGAAAATGTCATCTGGGGGCCAAGAATATGCACATTTGTCTCACGGAGACAATTTTTCGCGCGCTCTGCGCGCCGATGTGTATCTATGAGGTAAGTAGTGTGCAGATCTGTCTAGAGTTTCTACAGCCCCGCACCTGTGTATATTTGAATGACAAGTAGGAGGAGGGGCAAAAAGTTTTAGTTTAAATAACATATCTTGTTGTGTTGTCGTGGAGAAACAGGAATGAACATTCTACTAACTTAACGCTTAAATGACTTTAAAATTTGTTAAAATCTTGTAGCCTGGTTATTCATAAGCTGTACGGATTAATTTTAGTTGTTAATTTGCTTTGTGGGCGAGATAAATTTCCCTTTAATAACGCCAATTACAACGTTGGGACGTCCTCAGCATCTCTCGCCTAGTAAAAATTACATTGGAAACCACGTGGAACGTAACTTTTACTTTTTGATGGGAAGAGTGCCATTTTGCCCCGCTACGTGGTACTTGTGAAGTGTAACTATAGGCCCAGAGAAACGAAAAAATGTTGGGGGCTGAACTGCTGACGCCTTTCTTTTGAAAGGTAACTTGACACTGTCTAAGCGAAGCGCCATCGTCAGTTGGCGCGTATCGGACGAAAATTTCTACACTTTCTATATTTTGAGATCTCATGACTTAAAATTTTTATTCGTAGACAGATCAGTTTGATAAAATATGAGTTTTATTCTGTCAAATCAGGACGATATATATACTTTGAGCTTCATTCATCGTTTCAATGTTCATTATTTAATATTTTAAGTTCCTTCGGTGACATGGATAGAAATCATAACAGTTAATCGTGGCATATCCCTTTGTATATGAGTGTTGTCCACTGTAATGTAATTTTGGCGCCACATCTATGGTTAACAAACTTGTCTTTTTGGCAACAATTTTGCACAAATGATATCCGACGACAGTACTAGCCGAAAGTAATCGCTCTGTGCGCGAAGTGCGCGAATATTTCGCAAATTTTCCGTCCGATTTGGGTACTGTAAACCCGGTTCCGCCGTCACTGAGTGTAACCATCATAAATGTCCTCTTATTAAAAGGGGCTATTTCGTCTTTGCATTATTCATAAAATATTGTACAACGTAATCGCGATAATTACGCCCAGGAACATAATATAATGATTTATAAATTGCCACATCTTTAATTTTACCCCACAATATAGTCTGCCACTTATGACGTTAGTCACTGGTTTCTAATGTACTTTATCAAATTGTTGTTAAGTCAACATAGTCACGTTTTTATCCAAGTCAGTGATAGTTCAGTGAGCTAATTTGACAGGTACCAATTAACGGGATCAATAAATTTACTTCCACGTGTCTAGACGTGTCCAACATTAATAATATTGATTGGCCTGAGTGTTCTTGATATATAGTTCAGCATCCCGAACAAAACAAGCTCTGTGAGATTACGCGAAAAAAACATATAGGCCTATAAGAACCACACACGATGCGTTTTATCGCACGCGACAGTCGTGTGCTTTGAATCGTTCAGTGTAAATGAATGAACACACCATTTTAAGTTACGCGCGCTTTGGCGGATAAAGACCAACAACAAGTTAGTGTATTGAATCGCCACAAGTCGTGTAACTGCGACTTAAAGCAATAGCAGGGTTTATTTTGTCATCATTTCGTCACATCAGAATGCATATAAAGTGTGATAATGTATTAAAGATTAATAATTTGCAACAAAACTTACCGAAATCGCTCCAAACGCTAGGGCGCACTCCAAAAATTACTCACGTGATCGTGTGGGAAGCGTTTCACCTTAGTGCAAAGTAAGCTATAGGCGATGGCCTATCTTCTCTTAAATCATCTTTGCTGATATTGTTATTTGTGACACATTCGATTCTTCCACATATCCAGACATCGTTGTCACATACCTTGTGCGCGACAGTAACTCTGTAAGTGTCATCTAAGACTGATAGAATATAACACAAACCTATGCTAGAAATATAATATAAACATGGCTTCTATAATTTTTTTGGAACGAAAGTTTGTTGCACCCCAACCGCCCCCTGGATCTGCCAATGGCACTATAAACTAAAGTAAGTCATCGCATACCGCCGGTAAATTTTGAATTGTTGCTCGTAAAGCTTCCCTTTTCCGTCCACAACGAGTTGTATTCCTCCTTGTTTTAATACAAGGCCTCGTTTAATGCCACCATATGAATACATAACAACGCCAGCCACTTACACGGCATGCTGACCCATAATACTGGAAGCTGAAGAGCATGTCGGCAATAACCTTCCATGCATGCAAATAATTATCGCTAGCGATTTTTTGCCATAATTTCTGTACACGTCCGATCTCATTACATGTACGAACTTCGAGCAAAGTAACTCCAGGGAATCACTATTCGTATTTCACGTTTTGTATAACATTTCACCATTTCCGCTGGGTATTCGCAGGTTGCTGGCAGCATGCTAACAACTTCACTTTTGGGGTCTTGGACAAAATGTCACTCTCTGTTCGGGTTAGGGTATTTCCTCCATGAACCTTTTTCAGGCCATACATTTAAGTATTTAAGTAGGTATATATCAAGATTTGACCTCCCCGTGTTACAATATTGCCAACGTTATTTTAATACATTTACGCATATCGCGGAAACGATGAGGACTGGTATTAACAGCTACACTTGGAACTTTAGACCCATGGTATGCTTTTTATTTCGTATATAAAACGATAAATTTTACATTTCACTTTTATGACTCCACAATATATTTTAATAATATTGTAAAGGTCCATTCCATTGAAGGTCATGAATCCTGAATAACATTTTCACCAATGGTATTAAATTCATATCCACTTGATAAGAATACGTGACCAACGCAACGTTTTGTATTATTGGTTTTAAAAGTAAAATCCTACTACTTTGCAAACGTCCAGGCACCATGTTAATACGTGCCATTGCAATTATT
>JAODFY010286352.1:0-14124 GCA_027580055.1 Paracaudina chilensis
GGGTATAAATCCAAAGAGAACCTTGCTGGTGTCGTCTACGAGCATGCGCATTGTATAGTATTTTGGTGGTGTATACTTTTTCGTCACGTTCAAGCTATCACAAATCGAATTCATCCTCTCCAATCTGCGGTTTTGTTCAGTCCAGAGTCCTAAAGATTCTTCGTCACCGCGGACGGATTTCTGGTCAGATGTCTGGTTAGATGTCTGGTCAGATGTCTGATTAGATTTCTGGTCAAATTTCTGGTCAGATGTCTGCTCAGGTGTCTTCCTCGGATAGACGATAGAGTCGTTGTCACCTTGTCGAAAAGAAATAAAAGAAATTTGATAATCAATCACAAACACGTCATTGTCATCGAATCATGCATAAACGTTGTCATTTCTGGAAAAGGGTGAAAAACGTACAAAATCCGTCTTTCCGGGCATGTTTCCAGAAATGATTTCCAGACCCGTTCATATTTCTTTTGAATAATATGCCTAAAAATTCTATTGGATCCATAAAATGACCAATTTAGGCGACTGACGTGGGAGAATACCTCTGGAAATACATTGTCCGATCTGGAAACTGGCGATATTCGCCCGAAAATTAGATAACTTTGAGGCCCGCTTTCAAGTGATGGGCCAAAGTATTTCCCCTTCCAAATACACTGTGGCTTCTAACATATACTAGGGCAGTCTGTGACCAAGCCGAGCTGAAAAGATGCGGCGGCTACCCGCTTAGAAAAGAAAAAAGATAAACAGAGAACGGGAGCCAGGCTGTTATCGGCTACTTCGATTTTTCATCTAATTGGCCCATTCAGCCGACGTCGGCAAGTTGGAGGCCCGTCAGCAAATAATTGATCACGTGACGGTCCGTGGCCATGTGAACGGCTGCCGATTCCGTCGGCAACTCTGGGAAAGAAAAGGAATTAAAGGCTTCCGTATAAGCGCGTGCCGCGCGTCTCTTCCTTTCCAATTAAGAAATAACGTGATTTGGCCTGTGGCCAGCGCGTCACCGTCGGCATCTGATTGCGATGGTCCAGGCCCAGGTCGGGCCAGGGGCGCCGGACGCACGGGGGGAGCGGGGGCAGTTACCCCACATGCTCCAGCGGGGGCAGTGGAGGCTGTGCAGCGGGGCAGCAAGGTGCCATTTTCTTTCCTGTAGAATAATCACCAGTTTGCACTTAGGACAACCATGAGTCTGTGAGTAATTTGGAAATATCCGACCATCTTTCAATGCCACTTACATTTTTGTGTTGAACGCATATCATCAGACCCCTTTATCGGAATACAATGATGTTGGTTTGATTTGACCAGCCGTGCGTTAGCCGATTTTGTACTTGCTGGCTGGCGAATATTTCTATTTTACCCTTTTTGCGTGTAAATTTGTAAAGCATACATACAACTGACTTCGGTCTACAAGGCCTGGGAAGTGCCATTTTCCGGTTGTCTGGAAGGAATTTGAGCAAAAATTTCTTTGGTACGCTACGCGCCAACCGATGGTGCCGCTCCTCTCCGATCTTGTGGATCAGAGCCGACCCCCTCCCACCCTCCACATCGTCGCCAGGCACTACACGGTGGTGGCGATTCGCTTAGAGAGTTGACTTGACTAAATCTCGGGTGCCACCGTGCCAGTGTACAAAAGTGCCCTTTGTAAAGTCAAGAGCATCCAAGTGTTTTTCAAATTTGGTGTTTTGCGGGAAAATGTAATTTTCAGCCGAAGTTGTAGCTTGAAATTAGGAAGAGAGTGAGTCAGTGACATTTCACAGTCTTCCTAATTTCAAGCTTCAATTTTGAGTTACCTACTTTCTGATCTAAGGTACCGGTATGTAAATTGTAGGCTATGTGAAAATGTTCAGCTTTTTGTCGGTATCCCATGATTTCTTCATCTGCACAAATTAACAATATCGAAAATGAAAAAATCCTGAACACCAAATTTGACTTTAAAATATAGCACCAGATTGCATCTAAGGACGTTTCAATATTCAAAATTTTCCAAAGGGGGGACACACCCTCACCTTAGACCATCACCCATAGCAGTCGCCATTACCAGATCTGTCGGCAAAACAATCTCTACACCCCCAAAGATTACACATTCGCTACGCCCCTGTCGAAGGTCTTGACCATGCATTGTCAAACTACTTTTATATAAGACTGGTGTTCAGAATGTCCTACAGGACGAAACTGGTAGCCAAAAAGGGACGGGGACACCCCTCCCCTTAGACCCCTGGCTTCTTCATGGAAATCTCCCCCCACTTTTCAGAAACTGTTGACGCGCTTGTGTACAGGAAGCTAATTTTGTTTAATTTATTTGTTATAGTATCGGTCCATGTCACACTTTGATATTTCCTTTGTTTTTCAGTTCTATAGCTAATATAGTATTTTCTGTAGGGTTGTAAGTCATTTTTGAGGACCTAAAATGACATAACATAAGTCGATATATATAATCAAACAAGAACAAGACTTCCAGCATATTTTCTGACATAGAGGATAGATATTACACTCTTTAGCCCTACATCCTCCCCATGCGGTAGGAAGCTCCAACAAAATGTGGGGGGGGGGGGGCAAAACATTAACATTGGAAATGTTGCAGGTTGCAACTATCCAGTATTAATTGACCAGGTGTAATATAGAGTAATATGCTAGTAGTATGAGTTAAACATTGATTTTCTATTAATTGATACAAAAAAATATGGGAATCATGGAATACCATTTTAAACATAGTAGACTTAAAATATAAAATAAAATATTAAAATTAACAAAAGGCTAAAGATATTCAAAGAACAGTCCTTCATCAAAGGGGCTCATTTTTTTTGGCCAAGAGGGCACATTTGCTACTTGAAAAAAGTGGGTGGCAGGTTTCCCCAGTTCCCCCGGCTCCTACCCGCTGATTCTCCCTGAATATAAAATCCGATGCAGTGATTGTCGTCACTGCTTGGTATATTCTTTTTCAGAGATTCTGTTTCTGTTGTTTTCAGTATGTGCAGTATTGTTTTCACTCATAACCATATTAATGAGTTGTTATTTAGTCTATTTCTAAACGCTGGGGAAAGCACTGCTCGCTTCCCGACTAGGAGACATCTATGTATGCTTCAATTTCTTTTTCTGTTACACCTTTTTTTCTTCCCCTTCATTATTCAGGAGAGTATGCCCGTAGTTATAGTTCAATTGCGTAGGCGCCTGGTTGGCTTTGAGTTATGTGTTGGTGGTACATGCTCCGAAGCAAAAAAAATTGTGCTCTCGTGTTTCCCCAATGGTATTGGTGATAGATACAAATTTACTTTTAGTTGCGGATTCCCCCTCTCCGCGCCCTCTAAATGATTTGACCTCCCGGCGTCACCCTAGTTTTAAATATCAGGCGACGCCATTTTTATAGGCATACATACATAAGTCACGTTGGAAGAACTTTCTATAGCGATCATGCACTGACGATATTCAACTATATTACATTGTGTACTCATCTTGTATTATGGCGTATTCGCTAAAACAACTATATACCCTACATTGTGTACTCACCTTGCATGATGTGGTATTCGCTAAGAATAACGGTCTATTCCATGGTAACTGACAAGTCCCTCCGTCAACATTGAAACGAGAATAAAAGTGAGTAAGTTAAATTTAGCCCAATTCATTTTGTTGTACGAACAGTTTTGGTTTCCCTTAACACTTGAAAATTAACACTGCAAGCTGGAATCCAAGGGCTGAATCCAACCTGAGACTTGCGTTTGTTTATGCCGCTATTATGGTAACAGTTTGAAACATCGAGAATGTTCAATAGAAAATTACTAAGCTATACGCTCCAACTATTTTAACCTTGCGATATGCTTCATTGCTTTCTACTTGTTGGTCTCGTAGCGCGAATGATGTATGCTTTAAACATCGTTTTTATCTCCGTGCCACACATTGTATAAGAACTGTTAGTCTGCTACATCAGCTACATCCGTTCCTGGGTACGACCTCAAACTACATCCGATCCTGCGTACGACCTTAATACATCCGGTAATGGGTACGACCTTAAAACTACATCCGGTTCTGGATACGACCTTAACACTACATCCGGTCCCGGGTACGACCTTAACACTACATCCGGTCTTGGGTACGACTTTAACACTACATCCGGGCTTTTTACGCGAGTCAGTGCCCTTCGGGGCGTCAGTGCACTTCGGGGAGTCAGTGCCCTTCGGGGATTCAGTGCCCTTCTGGGCGTCATTGCCCTTCAGGGCGTCAGTGCCCTTCGGGGCGTCAGTATTCGTGTTTTAAGGTTGATACCATTTTTTTAGTAGTACAGAAATATTGGTTTCTTTTTGTGTGGAGTAACTATCTTGTGTTGGTACGAGTGAGTTTTTCGTTCCATTTGTTAATGTCGCCGGTTTTCTTTGGGCCTCTGGCCAGTGTCCGTTTTTAGTCACTTAAAAAGCACAAGTGACATTAGGTTACGCATGGAGGCGGACCATGCACGGCTTCCCGATACTGCCTTTCGTAGACGCTGGCGTAAGCCTGTCGTCTACTATCGGGACGGCGTTCCCCGGATGAAATTTTTGGAGTTAGTTGTTAGGTGTGGGGGATTTGTGTGGTCGTTATATAATATGGGTTGGTGAGAGGTTTTTGTTTGTGGTTTGGAGTTAGCTTTTTGGGCTGGTTTTTAGTGATTTATTGTTTTGGTTCTGTTGACCTTTGGGTCCGTGTCCTTTTCAAGTCACGTTAAACGCTACGTTATATACATATATGTGGGTTAGTGAGAGATTTCTGTTTGTGGGTTTGAGTTGTGTGTTGGGGCTTGTTTGTACAGACTTAATTGTTTTTTGTTCTGTTGACCTTTGGTCAGTGTCCGTTTCTCGTCACGTAAAAAGCACACACAATTTGCAAACACTACTTGCTGTAGCCACGGAATTATATGATTGACATATAATTGCGTGGCTGTAGCGTACACTACACATGTGTTCCATTCTCCATTTTATTTCTAACTAACATTAGGTGTAAAATATCCAATGCAAAATGTCTCAAAGTAAAAACACATTTTTGTCTTTTTCCAATGGTAAGAAGATTCCAGTCCTTGGACTCGGTACCTGGAACGTAAGGGACTAGGCCCTAGGCCTAACGTTAGGCCCTAGGCCTAATGTTAGGCCTAAATAATTTTTTTAACGACGGGCTAGCAGTAGCACATTACATTTACAGTTTTAACGTTAGACTAGGATAGCTCACAGGCCTAACGTTGGGGCCTAGGGCAAGTTTGGCCGCTCCTAGTTGGGCCCTAGGCCTATTCAGTATAGGCCTACAGTATTCAGTAGGTAGGCCTATAGGCATAGGCCCCAGAAAACAAGGGGCCCCAAAAAACAAAAGCATAGAATGTGATTAGGCCTATATGATATCACAAATACTAGCTGCCAGAGGCTTCAAAGTATATGAGCTACGTGGCGCACCATTAGTGCTCAGTTTTCATGAGGCGGCAGAATTTTGGT
This sequence comes from Paracaudina chilensis, assembly GCA_027580055.1. Classification (NCBI taxonomy): domain Eukaryota; kingdom Metazoa; phylum Echinodermata; class Holothuroidea; order Molpadida; family Caudinidae; genus Paracaudina; species Paracaudina chilensis. The sequence goes on from JAODFY010286352.1 coordinate 5,436, forward strand.
GTCTCTCGTACAGCAACGTTAGATATATCATAGTATATCATAGTACACAGTACAGGCTAGGTGGGCATCTAAGCTTTGAACAGGACTCTATGCCCTGCACTAACTTTAGGCTAAGGTAGGCCACTAGACTAGGTCTAGCATGGTAGAACCCACAATATTTTTGCAGCAAAAATGCATAGCCCTAATTGGCTTAACCTTTAAAACTGACATTGCCCATATATTGGTCAGGGCTGGCAGGGTATCATCTAAGGAGCTCACTTGCAGTGTATGCAAATGAGGTCATATCCAATCTGCATCAGTTAATGTGCACATCAAACATCACTAATCTTAAAAGTGGGGTTGCAAGTAGCGAATTCACATGAGTTTCCAGTGACACCAAAAAATCACAGATTCCTAATATAATGAACATGTTAGTTTACTTTCTTATTGAGGTGTTTATAGTTGCATTTGAAGTTAATACAAGAGGGATGTGTTCATTCATAGTTTCAAAAGTGTTCAACTGAGCCAATTGAAAATCTTGAATTTTTGGTAGGTTTTGTTACTTTGCAACCCCACCTTTAATACATTCCTTGATAAACTACCACTGTGTGCCACAGAGTATACTGGAACAGTCAGAGCTGATGTTACATAATTAATAGTAAATAACAGGTAACATCCATATACACATCATAACAAGCCAGGATATGAGAAGTAGTTTCTTGAGAATGAACTATAATTAGCCTTCTTTCAAACAAAATCTTGCCCGGGGTATAGGCTAGAAATCTGCTAGACTGGACAAATCGTTTGCTGTTGTGTTTCAGGCTTCTACCAATCACAAATTTCATGTGGGAGGTCTGTGAAATGGGGCCAGAATCCTTTATCCTTTAATAAAAAGAAGAAACATATTTCTAGTGTTTAATGTTATTTTGTTATGTTCTTTCTTTCTTTCTTGGAAGTCTGAGAAGAATAAAGTGAAGGAAGCAGTGATCGCAGCCATCAATGCTGGTTATCGTCACATCGACTGTGCCTGGTGTTACAGTAACGAGGAGGAGGTCGGTGAAGCTCTGAAAGAAAAGTTCGCTGATGGCACGGTCCGAAGGGAAGACATGTTTATTACGAGCAAGGTAACAACCAAACTTATATTCACAGGGTCGTCTTAATGTCTAAAATGGTAATGTAGAGTCGTGAATTCAAAGTTATCGATCTTAATAAGTGAACTAAAAGAATCTGAATTTTGTGAGGCTGACCAAAACCCTTTTGATTTTCCTTTTGATATAGCACATATTCATGATATGTTAAACATGCATGGAATAGTTGACAAAATGTGATTGACATGGATATATTTCTGGGTTAAATTTCATTCTTATTGAACAGCTAAGTTATAAATTAAGTAAGTGAATATGGTACACAAACATCGCTACCCATTTTTTGAATAATTTTTGGACTTTGCCACCACAAAAATGTTTAGAGTATATTAATATACATTTATATTTTGGGTTAAAAATTACCAGAAAATCACATCCAATCTTAGTTGAAATGTCAAATCTGAAAACCACATCTAATTCTAGTTGAAATGTCTATCTGAAAGGCACATCCAATCCTAGTTAAAATGTCAAACTCATCAAATACGTTTGCTTAAATTCTTGCTAATGAGTGTTTACAATTGTCAAGTTAAAGGGTATGTTGTTTTGTGATGAACTTCGGGAAAATTAAACCATCAAACTGAGGGAAAAAGTTGTATTTTACAGAGTACCTCAGACAATAAAGTATTCATCATGACAGGAGGAATCATTAAGGTTGAGCCACATGAAATTGTTACATATTTCTACTTGCATAACCAGTAACAATAATAATCAATTGTGTATTGACTTGAGACAGCTGTGGAACTGTTACCATGCCCCAGAAGATGTCCCCAGGAACTTGGACGATACTCTGAAGAAGCTTGGTCTTAGTTATGTAGACCTGTATCTGATGCATTGGCCATGCGCATTCCAAGTAAGCCAGATTTATTGACTTTTACTAGCTGTTTGAGCAATCATGCTGCATCTATCTAGCTGTCTGTCCACACTTCTTCTCATACAGGCTTTGATGGAGGATGAGGGGACATCAGGGGTGGTCCAGATTTTAGGTCAAAGGTCAACTGGGGTCATTTGAGGCCATTAACTGCAGTTATTAATCAATGTTGACCAAAGTAACACATGATCATTGAGTACCTTTGGTGTGTTCACTGATACGAGGTCAAAGGTCATAAAATGGTAATATTTATGAAAATAGCCTGTTTTCTAATATTGCACAGATCCTTGGGTATGGGAACTTTTGTTGTCACCAAAGGTCATTTAGGGGTCATTTGAGGTCATTACCTGAAAATGCTTAAAATACTTCCTCTCCCACTGTTATAAATCAATGTTGACAAAAGTTACATATTAGCAAAATTGAGTAGTAGCCTATATAGTGCATTTGGAGTATTCACTGATTTGTGTTCAAAGGACCATGTGAAGTGTTCATTTTTGTGAAAGTAGCATTTCTGTTTAAAATGCTTCTGGATATCAATGATATCAATGAAACTTATTTTCACCTTTGCAAGCTGGCTCTGATTTACATTCTGGTGATTTTCACAGTCAATTTCTAAACATGAAATTTAAGCATGTTGCTGATAAATTGCCCAAACAGGCAGATTTGGGCTGAAACATACCAGAAGCTGTCACACCTCCTCTATATATATTAACACTATTTATTAACATATATTAACACTATTTAAATTAACACTATATTAACACTATTTATTAACATATATTAACACTATTTATTAACATATATTAACACTATATATTAACTCTAGGCACATTGCATTGAACCTATTCCCAATATATTGTTATTGCTTAATACAGCATGTGATACTGAGGTGTCTGTATTTCAAATTGGACACTGAATCACAAAAGCCATACAGTATATATAGTTTTGCTTGGTCAGGTTTTATACTCAACATTGTAGTAATACCAAGAATGAATTTGAATGCGTCACTTCAATATTGAACATATTTAACATTAATATAGTTAAGTTTATTTTAAAGAATTTTAAATCAACTGTTTTGCAGGCTGGGGACAATCCGTTTCCCGTAGATGCTGATGGGAGATTCATCCCAGGAACTACAGATTTTACCATCACTTGGCAAGTAAGAAAATTCCTAATATTTGAATATTATATGAATATGTAGGGATTCCCTCTATCTGTATACAAAACTGACCAGTTTTCGCAACTATAACTGCTTAGCAATTATCTAGAAATGCAAAGCCCTTGTGGGCTTGTGTGAGAACATAATATCTCACTTATTGCCTTACTAATTGTTACATGAAGACCATGCTTTTCTATTACAGTCCCATCCCAGAGTTATAGTTATTATATTAAATTGGGGAACATGGATAGTACAATGACCTTGCCTGCCAGTTCATGGTGTTTTGCCTTTACATGTTCATGGTGGGGTCTAACTAGTACTGCCATGACTACCAAACATAAACAAACATTTAACTGGTACTACTTCCAAATTCTCAACACTCACTCCTCAGTGTTACATGCATGAGTAAATTATGTACTTTTTGATTCCTTGAGATTATCTTAAGGAATCTATGCAGTTGTGCCGGCATGTGTGTGTATGTGGCGCTTTGTTTGTAAACACGATAAGTCGACCATGCCTGGACAGATCAAGTTAATACTTGGAATATATGTTCCTCATAATGAGTTCATGATCCCTATTGTTTTTGGTGCAGATCCAAGGTCTTTTTGGGTCAAAACTTTCAGGGATTTTGTGAAATTTTGCTTGTAAACACGATAAGTCCAGAATGCCTGGTCTGATCAAGTTTAAACTTGGTGTGTGTGTTCCCTACAATAGGTACAGGAACCCTATTGGGGCGGTCAGCAGAGAAAATCTTGTAAACACACCATGCCTGGTCGTATCAGTTAAAACTTGCTATGATAACAATTTATTTTAAACCTATTCGTCCGTCGTACAGTCTCAAAAATAGAAAATGGTTGACCGACACAATTTTTACTTGTCACGACTAAAAATGGACTCGCAGGTCGGGGGCCAACCAAGTAAGCCCCCCGACTGCCACAAGGGAGGTTCTAAGGCGAGGGTTGAGGGGAGGGTTGATGTAAACTATTTGTCTAAGAAGGGAACAATAAAAACACAGAAACCCAGGATTTCAGTGGCTGGATTTCAATGGCTCGTGAATATTTGACTGTAGGATTCGGCGAAGTACCATGGTCGGAAATGAATACGGTCTGTTGATCTGAGCGCGGTGACAGATATGCTTACATACTTTGGTATTAAGTTAAAAGAACGCTACATTTTAATCGATTACCTGATTAGGAGGAGTGTCTGGGGTCTTGACATTGTATCATTAAATTCTATTGATAAGCCGTGTCTAATAATCCGTTATTTCTTGTTGAGGTAAATTCCTTTAGGTTCTAAAGTTTACTCATACTAGGCTACCGTAGTTCAACAATATGGAGATATATATATTTTTTGGTGGAAAATTATCTCGAGATCTTTCGATTACATCGTGATAATAATATTTCGAGATCTTTCGATTATCATGCGTCGCGTTTCTCTTGTTTTGGGCCATTAGTCGTCCGTAATAATATTGTACTATATATGGAGTGGAAACACTCTAGACGATGGGCTTATTTTATGAAAGATTGCAAGAATGTATGCACTTAAATCTTGCATGCTAGCGTCTGCAGATAGTAGGAGGGTTCCGAGACAATTCCGATTCCAGGGGACCCCATCTCGGCCGATTCCGTTTCCAGTGAACCCAATTATGAGCCGATAATACTACCTGCTCAAATGTATGTGAATCACCCTATGAGTAGTCCATGAAGATCAATATAGATAGAATGTTCCTGCCAGACCATAAGTGATTAAGATCCCCAGATAATCATGAGTAATGCCCAACAAGTATGAGCTCATGTACACGTGATCTCGTCCCGAGCCTGCATTACCGGCGTCTCTTCAATTGTTCAGAACACATGGCACGAAACATACAAATGACAAAAGGTACCATTTCTTGTCTTGACACCTCTTAATTATCATTGGGCGTGGTTCACACCCTCTAATCTAAAGTAAATTTAGTTAAACTCAACTTTATTGATGGTAATGGTAAAATAACATTGATGGTCCATATCCCAGACAGAGCTCCATATTGGAAACAAAATAAACACCAAGGTCCATACCCAAAAATCATGCACTGCAATTTATGATGATTGAAATAAAAATTGGAGAGACATTTTCATGTATCATTTGGCTAGAGTTTGCCATCTGTCAGCCTAAATTCATTTTGATCTTATTATCAAAATTCACTTCATTTCAACTTTTTTGAACATTCACAAAAACATGTGGATCAGAGGATCATGTTTATTCCTCTCCTATATTTGATAAGAAAGACTGCAAATATGGTTTTCAACATGGGATATAAATCTGACGACGCCACGGACTATTTATATATTCATGTTTTATCGTATGTAATATTCATTTTTTTCCGCTTGGGGTGGGGGCGATTGATTTTTTTTTTGGGTGTGGGGGATTTTTCTTTAGCTGATATTTTATGTTAAAAAACGATGAGGGGGACACCCAGTTGTGATTTTATTTTGCAATAACATTATTTTGACGCAAAATGGTGTTCTCATTTACATTTTTTAAATATTCATTGACAGTACTTTATTTTGAACAATGATTATAAAATCTGGGGAAAAGTGGTGGGGTAGGGGAAAGACCAAAATTTGGGGGAATCCCCTACGTAGCGCCTCCACAACACACCTTTTTCTTAGGCCCAGCGTTTTCCAGCCAAAGTGAGCTGATGACATCACAAATGTATAGCAAGTTCTTTAATTAAAATTAAAAGTAATTTCAAAAATCAATTTCTCAACAACACAAAGATGATATTGTAATGGAACATTCATTTCTAAAATTCACACGAAAACAGACTGTTCAATGAATTGGAAGGAAAACGTTTACTTATGTTGCCATTCACGTCAAATACATTCTCTTGCATTCTGCTTGCTGTAAAATTTGCATAGTTTCTTGTGTTAGTCAAGTTGGAACGCCCTGGTATATACCGGGGTCACGTAATTGCTGGCTCATTTTTGGTTCCTTGTTGAAAGTGAATTGTACCTATGCATTCAACTTGCTGTGTGTGTGTACATGCACGATAACTCAAAAAGGAAATGATTAATCAATACCAGACTTGGTGGGTTGATGGCCCATGTTGAGTAGACGAACCTTATTGTTTTTGGTGCTCATATCATGAATATTAATGAGGTCATGGGGTCAAATGTAAAAAAATCTTAAAATTGCAATAATTCTGTAACTGTAAGTCAGAATTTTTTCAAACTTGGTATGATGGTCTGTCATTGAGAGGTACATGATCGTATGCAATTTTATGAGGGGGAGGGGCTTATTTTAGCCGTAAACAGTAATGGTTGAAAATCCCATTGGCTAGTGTGTAAAATAGCACACACTAATGTTGACTTTTAGTGACACACTTCAGTCAATGGACATGTGGTCATTGAAGTATTTTTGCTGTGTTTTGATGCTACGGTTGCAAAGAGGGTCCATTAACTAATGATTTAATTTGCATTGTCTTAAAAGTGCAATTTTAGAAGTTTGCAACGGTTAGTCGGATTGTATCCAATCTTGGTATAAGTTGTTGGTTAGTTTAGTCGGTACACCAAAATTTGGGACCAATTTTTATCGGACCAAATTTTTTTCAACCCGAATTTTTTGGCCCAATTAATTATTAATAATAAATAATTATAAACAAAGCAAGGAACCTCACGTATGCGTGCATTCTGGTTTTGCTCAGTAATTGAACTTCAAAACTTGTAAAATCGTTCTGGAGTTAACAAGGTTAAAAAGCAGTTTTCAATGGAAATATAAATACAATATGGGCTTCCATGTTTTTTTTTATCTTAGATTAAAGTGAAAGTCGAGAAAAGTGAAGAAAAGCTTGTTTTTAACGACAATTAAGTATAGCTATAGATTACGCCTGTAAACGACTCAATTATCAATACAAGAACAATGTTATAATAGATATAACAATAAGCTTGTTTACGCTGTGTTATATGTACTGAGCTGCGTATCGGAATTGACGGCGGAATTTTGTGTTTTTATCACAAACTTTTTAAGGCAGTATATCAACGAGCATGCGCAAATTGAATCTCCGAACTAGCTTATTAGTTCGATAAGTGCGTTTTCATGGCGAAATATTACCTTGGATAAGGTGTTCCAACTTCGCGCACTGTTCCAACTTCGGTACACTCACTATACAACAAGCAACTAATTCTGACTGGTTAAAGATATAATCTAAAAAAATATATAAATATAAATGTCAGATGCAGGAAGCAAATTTAGTTAAATCGCGACGCATTGGAACCACTATTACTTGACTATATGCGCGGCGCGGTTTATTTGCCTTTTAAGGTTCAACCACGCATCCACCAAACCAATATAAGTTATAATAAATATATAAAACTACGTTTGAGCAGTGACATCGTCAAATGGATGGGGTACACGCCTCTGCCAAGAACTGATATTTTCCCCATATTGCACCCCTTATTTGAAATGAGTTAAAATTATTTTTAAAAAAACGGGAAATATATTGTACAACTGCATTTAACTACAGATATTGATATATTGTACAACTACATAATTACATTCAACTGCATACAACTACATATATTGTGGAACAACATTCCTATACTTTCCAATAAAGTGACTGTGTTGTGCCGTGTGTGAATTATCAAATACCGAAATCAAAGATTCATATCACCGGAAGCACATGTCCATAGCCTACCACACAACTAAACGAGGGAATGATTCCATTGACACTTGACATTTTCAGTGGTGTTGTCATAGGGATGGAGGAAACGTGCAGTTCCCTGTACAAATGTTTCCGCACGTACCGTGTGCCCCAAATGATATTTGAAATTTACATAAAAAATATTTGAGCGCCACCTCACGCCCCCTTCTTCCCCCTACTTTGAAAATTCTGCCGACGACACTGACTAAATCGGGATTATATAAAGCTTGAATGAAACTGATATGTCTTCTCGGTTGTCATCTTTAAATCTAAAAGTTAAAGGTGATATGTCTTCTCGGTTGTCATGGAAGGCGAACAATCAATTCAATGATATTGTACGTGGCGGGTAATACTGTTGGCAAGACACGATGACTATGATTTATTATGAAAATAGAAATAGAAAGACAGGAGACGAAAAAATACAAACGATCTATAAATTGGATTTATTTGTTATTTGGGTATATTTTGGGGGGTTTATTTGTTATTTGGGTTTATTTGTTTTTGTAGATTATTACCACACACCCGTTACTGGGATACACAAGTTTAACGTGGAGGGGACACACACGTAGCGAGTATACTCGACTCCAAAAAGAAGAAGAAGAGGTTTTGGGATTCCTTGCTGTCTTTAAAATACAATACAATAATGATATGAGTGACCTAAATATCTAAACTATGAGTTTCATCCAATAGGGTTCACTATGAGTTTCATCTAAGTTTCCCCTGTAGAATCAGCCGATTACAAGGTTTTCAGAAATTGAGCCGTGCTGACCTCAAATGATGTTTGACCTCTCATACAATTAAAAGGTTTCATTCTACTCAATATTAGTGACCTACATACCAACTATAAGTTTCATCCA